>CAXARO010000769.1:0-71190 GCA_963971305.1 Arcuatula senhousia
TGATTTAGCAGACTAAATTAACAATATATACAGGGAAAATACGTTTTAAAAAGTGAATATTTCTTCTTAATTAAATACTGTGAACATCCGTGCCCGGCAGGGTATGATTTAAAGTGTAAGTTCGCGATTTTTTTTCAAAATTTGTACATTGAAAGACTATCATATTAAAATAACTTAGGTGAAATTCCTAGCGCTCAAATATGCATAGTTAGGATAAAATTGGCTTTTGAAAGTAAAAAAATCTGTCCATGGAGGGTCACGTGATTTGTACTAGATGGCACTGCTCAAAGCCTGAATGTTGCATCCTATACCCATGTGGTATTTACCGATGTGTACCACAACGGACAATTTGAAATAATTATAATTAAGTCGGGAATGATTTAAATAAAAGTCAGTCAAATGATTGATTGTGAGACGTTTAAAAATGGTACCAATCGTTAAGTTCAGAATCAATTCGTAGATAAATATAGAATTTTTAAATATTTTTTTTGATTGGCCGTACAGACATTTTCGGAAAATGTATATTTCAATTTTTAGTATGTAGAATTGTCCTATACTATTTCTTTTATACATTCTGTTTAATTTTCATGGTTCCCTGACACCCTACTGGGATTACGTTGCATGTTTCGTTTGAAGTGATATTATGATAATTAGTCCTTCCGTGCAAACCATCGCACCACAGGGGCTGACTTATCGTTTTCTGTGTATATGACTTTATTCCCTTCTACAAACCGCTGGCACAACAGGGGTTCACCTGCCGTTTCCTGTGTATGTTTAGTACCCCCGTGCAAACTATCGGCACCACAGGGGTTTAATATTGTTTCCTGTGTATTAGAAGTTGACATTTACCTGGTTGGAATGGGTTCTAGAACACTTTCTTTTTACGAAAATCAACCCCTTTGGTCCGCCATCGTCGTTTGAACATTGAAGTGTGAAAATGTTAATAAAATGCCCTTTCTAATTAAAAACATATAAAAACAATAAACTGTAGGAATCTTTTTTTTCTTGCAAATAATTATGTAGTTAATTAATTGTTTTTCCAACACTTCAAATGCAAAAAAAAGTGGGAACTAAAACTTTTTAAACACATTTTTAATTTGGGTACTAGTATTACACAAACCATGCACGATGTAGCACCACGCTTTGGCTGATTGATAATTGTAAGAGAAAGGTAGTCAATGGAGTGAACAGGTGGTAATGACACCTGCTGATTAATCATACCGTATACTGATTAAGAAATTATTAAAAGATGTGCCGGTCGAAATTCTTAAAATCGAGCTGTGGTGGGTGTGTCTAAAGCGGGCTGAGCGCTGCAAGAAAATCTTTGATTGGAGGAGCATCTTAATTAATCTATGATATCTGTCATTATACCTGTAATTAACCAACGGGGCGTGGAAGATCGTCCATTGTTAATGATCGCAAAGGTTAATGATTTTAATTGACACCTGTGTATTCATCAAGAACTGAATTTATTGTCTTAAATATTTGAAAAAGGATTGAAAACTAGGGCTACTGTGTCAATAAATATTTCAGATTATTTACTATTTGGAATTCTAATTAATTATTTTAAAACAATTTAAGGTTTAAGTAAACTATTATCTTGCTATTTCGATAAAAAAAACGCGGGATCAAAAAAATTATCAATGCCAAATTATTCATATTTCAAATCATATGGGCCCGGGTGGCGAACAGGCCCGCAGCAGAGCCTAGCTTGTCGTAAGAGGCGACTTAGGGTCTTGGGATTCTGATGTCGGGTCGGTGCTCAGCCCACAGAGCGACCAAGTGTGTACCCTAGGTGGCTGAATAGGGTAGCCCTCGTCCGCGGGGGTTGTCAGGTCTATAATACGGAAACCCTGACCGCTGACCATAGTGGGCCAACGTGTGTGGAGAGTGCCACGCTTCATGCACGTAAAAGACTCCTTTGTGGACCGCCCAGTAGTGCACCACATAGGCTAAATTTTCCGACCCTACCCACCTCTCCCCTTTTTCCTGTGGTTCTTCAAAATTTACCGGTCCTTTGTTTCCCACCCCATCCCCATATTTCATTTATCATCATCATTTCATGTTCATTTTATCATCCTTTTCATCCTTTTCATGTTCATCGCCTGTAAATAACCTATATAGCGTTGCACGGGCGTAAAACACCAACTCACTCACTCACTCACTTTCCTTGTAATGCACATGGTCGATATCCTCGGTGCTGGATTTGGCTTCCATTGTTCATAGCATGGATGCGCCCATATGGTCTTGTGTATTGGAATAAAATTACGAATATCTTTCTTAATATATTGTTTTCAATGCCCAAACTCGGCATGATGCCTACTCTCATTATAATAAATCAAATAAACTAATAACTCAAAAATAGCAAACTTAAACTTTAAAGATAATACTCTAGTAACAATGATAGATTAGGTGTTTAAGATTTAAATTTCACTGTCGTGATTTTTTCAAGTCAAAACATTGTGTTTCATTCCCCTTGATAATGACGGCGTCGTGAGAACTTGACAGGTAATTAAGTTAATCTGTGTAAGTAAAATGTGAAGATGAATGTTGAAACTGTAGCCTTTTCATACCTTAATAGTTGAAGTTTCTATATCAGGGTGTAAACTTTTTTGTAAGACTTGTGGACAATGAATTGCTTGAAAAGAATAATAGCTAGGCATCGGATATTGTGTGTACAGACAGTTGAGGGTATGGTCTACGCAACTGTCATCATGCCATGGGACCCTGACCCAATTTTCACCACCAGTGACTCTGTGAACTTTCTTTTTCAGGCCATAAACTTCATTGTATTTTTTTTCGGAAAATGAATTTCTTGAAAAGTATAATAGATAGGCATCTGATATTTGGTATTCAGACAGTTGGGGTGATGGTCTACTCAAGTGTCACCATGCCATGTGACCTTGACCCAAATTTTACACTTAAATGACTTTGTGAACTTAGCTTTTAGGCAGAGCCTTATGAAGTCATATAGCTATCTGATTTTCGCGTTTTTTTTTCCTTTAGACAGGGTAAATCAGTCAGTCAATATTGCTATACCAGAGGATCTATTACAGAACATTAATCGTGTATTGTATTTTAAATGTTTTACGGATTGTCTAAAATAAGAGGTACATATTTATATCCTAACAAAAATGCGATATAAATCTGCACTACATATCGTGTATCAATACTCGTTGACGTTTACTTAAGCATTGTGGACCTTTGACCTTTGATCAAGTGGGCGGAGCTAAATAACAGATTTCTTAACAAATGTGTAAGTGTGCGGAGGAAACAAACAACACTAATATGCTATTTCAAGTTTATGAAACCCAGATCGTTCTTTATTTGTAATGCTTAGATTTAGCTCTGCCTTTTAACGATTTAGCGCTTTGATTTATGCGTTGTTAACGCCTTTGTAAGACTTTTGTTGACAATGAATTGCTTGAAAAGTATTATAGCTAGGCATCTGATATTTGCTATACAGAAAGTTGGGGTAAATATCTAGGCATCTGTAACAGGGTAGAATTAATACCCGGTAAATGAATTGTTGAATAAACTAGGACAGGCGAGACCTACTTTAGTGTTAACTCTTGTGTTTTGGTTTTTCTGCTTACTATGTTAAATGCACCCGTGCGGGTTCCGGGTGGCGAATAGGCCCACAGCAGCGCTAAGCTTGTCGGTAAAAGTCCACGAAAGAGCGCTCAGAAACCTGACATCGGGTCAGGCCGCTTTAGTTTAAACATTTATTTAGAAATGACATACAGTGCCACGCTTCATGCACGTAAAAGACCCCTTTGTGGACCGCCAAGTAGTGCACCACATAGGCTAAATTTTCCGCCCCTACTCACCTCTCCCCTTTTCCTGTGGTTCTTTAAAATTTACCGGTCTTTTGTGTCCCACCCCACCCCCATATTTCATTTATCATCATCATTTCATGTTCATTTTATCATCCTTTTCATGTCCATCGCCTGTAAATAACCTATATAGCGTTGCACGGGCGTAAAACACCAACTCACTCACTCACTCAAATATAACATAACATATTAAATAAAAGGATTCAGAAACAAGCACAGAGTGCTTATATAAATCTGTCTCCTGATAGTAATTACAACTTACAATTAATCATATATCATTAACATGTTCTAAATGTTGCATATCAAATATATATATATAATTGAAAGAAAGAAATCAACAATAACACAAGATGAATTAAGAAAAATGTATAACCATATGAAGAAGAAAATGTATACAAAGGATACATTGATAGTTCTAAGAATGTTGTTCGGTGAAAAAAAAAAGAAAAAAAAGAGGCAAATAGATGAAATGCAAAGTATGTGTTTAGTTTAGCTTAGCTTTGGCCGGGTGCGAATCGTTTTGATTTGATAATGAAAGTTTGGACAAATTTAAACAAAGTTTCGTTTTCGTAGTCATTTAAGACAGTTGAACCATATAGTAGTACCTCAAGGCGTAAGTTTATTGGGAACTGAACAAGGTAATTAAACATTTCGAGACGTTGGGCATCATAGATAGGACAACATAGAAGGAAATGTTTTATTGTTTCTATGCTTCCACATCGACAGTTTGGGGAGTCTACTATGTTTCTTATGAACAGATCATAATTTAAGGAACTAGAGTTTAATCTTAAACGCGCGTGTAGTATTTGTCCCAGACGTGTCCCGGAATAGTAATAATTTGGAACTTTTCCGTTTTGGCTTAAAAGTTCTTTCTTAAAAGTTGAGATTGTTTTACAATTTTTAATGGTGTCAGAGAGGTTGTTCCACATATTAGAAGTAAGAGGTAAGAAAGAGTTGGAGTAATGGGCGGTTCTAGTGATAATTTGCGTGAGGTTGTTAGCTTGACGTGTTCCATAAGTATGACGGTCTCGAACTCGAGCCGGGAGAAGGTTGCAAAGATATTGCGGAGATTTACCATTTTATGAAAAGTTATTAGCTTATGTGAATGTCTCCTGTTGGATAATTTTTCCCATTTAGTTTCCGTGTAAAGATTTCTCGCACTAGTTAGCTTTGTTCCTCCGGTGACAAGACGAGCTGCGTCGAGTTAGGCATTTTCCAGCTTTTGGATTTGTATTTGGGTTAAGTTATCCCATACAACATCGGCATATTCAAGGATTGGTCTGATAAAACAAAAATAGATTTTTTCTAAAGTAAATCTATCTAGTGTATATTTGAGTTTCCTCAATATATTTATACGTTTATAAGCTTTATCAAGTATATAATTTATATGATCATTCCATGTACCATTATTTGAAAAATATACACCAAGGTGTTTATGACTCGTCACTTCTTGGATTCCGTGTTCGTTCATTTTAAGTACAGGATGGTTTGATTTTATAATTTTTCGACTAATAGTCATGGTTTCGGTTTTTTGCGGGTTGAAGTTGACTAACCAGTTTTGAGACCATTTGTGAATTTTTGACAAGTCCTGATTTAGTATATCAGAGGCTGTTTGGGGATTATCAACAACAATGTAAAGGCTTGTGTCATCTGCGAACAGTTTAATAATTGCGTTAATATCAGTTACTATGTCGTTTATAAATATTAGGAATAAGAGAGGTCCTAGTATAGAACCTTGTGGAACTCCGGCGGATATAGTTTGCCAAGTCGACTTTGATCCGTTAATAATAACTCGCTGTTCCCTCCCAGTTAGATAATTTTTAAACCAATTAAGGACTTTACCGGTTATTCCAATAGTTTGGAGTTTATATAGAAGACCTTTGTGCCATACCCTGTCAAATGCTTTAGATATGTCACAAAAGACTACTCTAATTTCTTTTCCCTCATCTAACGCTTTACCAAAATCGTTTGATATGTCAATTAGTTGATTAACAGCAGAGTCTCCTTGGGTAAAACCAGATTGATTTTTACTAATAATTGAGTTACGTTTTAAGAAATTATGAACGTATTTATACACGCAGCGTTCCATGCATTTTGATAGTATGCTTAGAAGTGATATTGGTCTGTAATTTTTAGCATCACAGGCTTGATTACTTTTGAAAACGGGAGTGACATTTGCCTTTTTCCATTCGGTTGGAAAAGTTGACTGGGATATGGATATGTTGAAAAGTTTACAGAGCGGGGTTTTAAGGACAGATGCTGCTTCTTTTAAGAGCCGCGGGCTTATAAGATCTGGTCCAGATGCTTTGCTTGGATTTAGGACTTGCATAACATCTTCTACATCCGTTTCTGTTATTTTTATGTCACCGAGTAGGTCTTGTGGAATATTGTTTAAGTTTGTGAGATCATGTCCTGTATCGTTTAGTTGAGTTTGTTCAACAAAGAATGCATTGAACTCATTGGCCTTTTCCGTATCATCGGAGATAATAGTATCGTTTTTCATTAGCGGTGGAATTCCAGTATTCGATTGTTTTATCCCGGAAAACTTTTTCACAATGTTCCACCAGTTAGAATCTGATGTTCTTTTTTGTCTAATTTCTTCGATTATTTTTTGGTTATATGATGACTTGGATTTTCTAATCAATTGAGTGGTTTCATTTCTTATTTGTCGAAATTGCATCCAATGTTGGGGGTTTTTAGACTTTTTAGCTTTTTTATGAATTCGGTTTTTCCGTCTAATTTGCTTCTTGATTTCAGATGTAAGCCATTGGGGATCTGACTTACGGACCGTTATAATTCGATAAGGTATATTTTTATTCGCCGCGGAAATAATGGCTGCTGTAATGTTTTCAGTAATAAGATCAATATCATTTGAATCTGTCAAAGCGTCCCAGTTAACATTTCGTAAGTCGTCTCTATAAGATTCGTAGTTTGCTTTTTTTGAAAACAACATCTTTTTCTGAATTCGACCATGCAGGTTTTATTTTCGAAGACTATTCCTAAAAGCTTGGAATTTTCATCTAAAGATGGCATGTAACGCCGTGATTTGTCATCGCCGTTAACGTCAAACACTCAGGTGACGTCATAAGGGAGTTAACTCAAGCCAAGCGTATTTTGTCATGTCATACAAAATAAAAAAACATCGTACAATGTACGCTTTACCCCGGCGATTAATTGTCAAGTACTGTTTTGTTTTTTCATGTCAAGTTATTAAGCATAAAATATTTGAGCGGGTGAATAAATAAAGTTATGCCAAACCTTCCTTATACAAATTTTTGTGAAACCGAAACCTACGTCGCCGACTTTTTTAACATTTTGTTGACAGTTCTTTCTTCTTTAAATTTTACGATATCCTTTTATTAAATGTAATTGTTTTCTGTACAATTTAATATCAAAAGATTCATTATGTTTTTATCCACGTTTTGGCAATATTCGTGAGACGTGCACCTAATAAAACAATGTAATAATCATGTGCCGTGCGACTAAAAAAAGTACGGATTTGTCTAAACCAAAAGAAAAAGACAAATTCTTGGTATACAGTGGCAGTACATGTATGATATAATGGTGAATCATTCAAGAATCCGATTAGAACTTCTATTTCTTTGTACAAAAAAACTCCGAAAAAAAAACTTCCAAGAATTTGCCCCAAGTCTATATAATTTTTATTAACTGCATTTAGGTTTTTTTTTAAAACAAATCACTTTAGAGTTATAGACAAAGGACAATTTAAGGAAAATAACCTAGTTTAATTATTGGTTAGCATATTATTTTGTTTGTTAGATAAAAAATGTAAAATTTAAGTTATGTTGACCTTACAAGCCCACATTTTTTCTAGAAGAAAACAAGAACATAAATTGCATCAAATATATATTACCATACAAATTGTACAAGTAAAAGTGTATCACAGCCCGTTGAATAAATGTGAGTAATTAATAGTCAAAAGTTGACTGGTTGCTTTTTGGCTGCTGAGGAAAACATAACATGATTTTTTATGCTGACAGTCATGACAATGGTGTGCCAATTTAAAATGTGGTAAATGAAAATTACAAAAATTGAATATTTACATTGTAAATGTATTTTTGAGTGTATAGTTTTATGAAATGTTGATAAACAGCTGAGGAATAAGATGCCTGTACTGTGATGAATTTAAAAGGATTTATAAAATACTTTGTTACAATGAATTGAGTAAATATGCATACCACAAAATCTTATTAAATAAAATTTCTTGCACTTGAGCTGTTACACATGGTATATTGCATTGACACTTGCATGTGTTTTCTTGTTCTTTGTGTGTATAGTCAACTATTATACTTGTATGTCCAATATGGGGTCCAGACAGGGCTTTCTTCAATAATGTATCGTTCTGTTCTGTATTTGCCTTGATTTTTATGAAGATATGATGTTGTGTGGATCCATCAACAGTAGAAAATATATAGAGTAACAAACAAAAATAGTTCTTAATATATCACATTTACTTTTTAATATTTCATTTGATATTAAATTCACCACTGAACCTGAGAAAACTCATTCTTTTACACAAGTTCAACATATTAATTCATGATTTTTACTCAATCTTTTTCACATCATCCTATGATGTTTATATATTTTGTAGCTGCTCAAAACAAATTTCATAATTGCTATAGGGTTTTGGACTCCTTAGTTGGAAGAATAAAGCTCTCTGTAAAGGTAAACACTATTTTGATGCTAGATACATCCACTTGTATTCCACATGTTTCAGTGAGAATTATATATGAACAGTCAACATTTATCCATATCTTGAAATTGCAGATGCTGATGACTTTCATCTTTTAGCTTTATGTGGCTCTTTGTCTGAAAAAAAAATAGACTTTACTTGCTAATACACACATTTAAATTACAATGTAGGACACAATTCACATATAAATCCACATTTAAATTAATATTTTGCAAATAAATAATGTTTTACAAATAAATATCAGCTACAATAATGTATTTTTTCAACAATAATGATCAATAATAATCTTACAATTTCACATGTCCTAAAGTTGCAGCAATTTCACTAGTTATAATATTATAAATCAATGGATAAAGCTCATGAATTAACTATGAAATGTAATCTGATGGAGATATGATCTATATCATATCTCCAGATCTATATCATATCTCCATGGTAATCCAAAAGACATATATATGTAAGACATAAGTATAAAATGTAAATAAGATGAAATAAAACATTTTTGTCCCAATATTTCAAGTTATAATAATATTATTTTATATCAATTCATTCATAATTTTTGGCCTAATATCTGTACATGTACATATTTCATATTACTTACATGTATTATCAGTTGTATTGTATTAGAATAGGATTTCATACCATAAAATGAGATTTTATTAACTGTACATGACTGTATGTACATGTGTACAAAATCAGAATGTATGACCACATCCTATCTTAACATTTTAAATTTTTAAAATGATCAAGTTTATTACTGTCCTTTTATTTTTTACTAACTGACAGTTATGTTGAATTTTAACTTTTTGGCAATACCAGCAAAAGACCTAAGAGATGAGCAACAATAACCTAAAACTTATGTCATGTATGTGTGTGCAAAAGCATTTCAAAAGTAAAGAAATAACACATATGTATAAAATCTGAGAAATTGGCAGGATTTTTCTTCTTTATTGTCAAAGTACATTGTTATGGTAGTGCAATGCAATTTATACATCATGCATATTTCTCATGAAAAAAACAATGTTACACAAAACTAACCTGTCAGTATTTTTCCCGATATTCGTAGTGGTCCAAAGTGGCATGGCAAATCATCACAAGTCAACACTGGATCAGAATTCAGCAATCAAGGCCACGGACAAACGATTTTACGGCTACATCCTAAATAAAAGATCGAATGTTAAAAATGTTTCCCATAATAATCTGTCAACAAGGTCATCATCTTTAAAGTAGGGACGTTTACGTAACAACTGACATTTTATTAAAAGCAGGTGCTTGTTGACATTTCAACGTCACTTAAACAAAATGGACGACGTCATAACAACGTCCAAGCACTTTTCCGATAATGATTTTCCAAATATGGTCATAGAAACACGCCCACGGCTTTTGACATATTTTAAATTCTTTGAGATATAACATATATGTTCACTTGAAATGAAACCAAGGGTTCTTTTGGAATAAATATTAACTTTCGAATCGATGTTAGACCGAATAATGGAAATTGTGATGGAATAGCACGGAAGAAAAATATCGCGTTGTCAGGGGCAACCAATACAGATAATGAATATTCATCAGGATGGAAGAGTTATCTTTTCCTAAAAAAATTCTCGGAACTACATTAACATACCCGCGTAATACAAAAACTTACAATTAGGGTTAGGGTTGGTGTAAAACGTATAAATTAGGGTTTGTATAAAACACACAATTAGGGTTAGGGGTTAGCATTTCAAGATACACTTAGGGTTAGGGTTAGTACAAAATCATAAAATTAGGGTTAGGGTCGATGAAAACACAAAATAAGGGGTAGGGGTTAGTACAAAGAAATTCATTTCAGGTTAAGGTTAGTACAATGACGTACAATAAGGGTTACGGTAAGAGTCTGTGAAAACACAAAGTTAGGGGTAGGGGTTGGACCAAAAAGATACATGTATGGGTAAGGGTTAGTACAAAAACATACAATTAGGGTTAGGGTTAGTGTAAAACATATAATTAGGGTTAGGGTTATTATTAAATACACAGTTAGGGTTAGGGGTTAGCATAAAAAGATACAGTTAGGGTTAGGGTTAGTACAAAATTATATAATTAGTGTTGAAGTCGATGAAAGCACAAAATAAGTGGTAGGGGTTAGTACAAAAAATAAATGTATGATAAGGGTTAGTACAAAAACTTACAATTAGGGTTAGGGTTAGTGTAAAAAATATAATTAGGGTTAAGGTTAGTATAAACACAAAATTAGGGTTAGGGGTTAGCATATTAAGAGACACTTAGGGTTAGGGTTAGTACAAAATCATACAATTAGGGTTAGAGTCGATGAAAACACAAAATAAGGGGTAGGGGTTAGTGCAAAGAGATTCATTTCAGGTAAAGGTTAGTACAAAAACATGCAATAAGGGTTACGGTTAGGGTCTGTGAAAACACAAAGCTAGGGGTAGGGGTTAGCATATTAAGATACACTTAGGGTTAGGGTTAGTACAAAATCACACAATTAGGGTTATAGTCGATGAAAACTCAAAATAAGTGGTAGGGGTTTAGTACAAATAATGCATTTATGATAAGGGTTGGTACAAAATTGTACAATTAGGGTAGGGTTAGTGTAAAACGTATAATAAGTGTTAGTTCAAAAACATACAATTAGGGTTAGGGTTAATGAAAAACATATAATTAGGGTTAGGGTTATTATAAAATACACAGTTAGGGTTAGGGGTTAGCATAAAAAGATACATTTAGGGTCAGGGTTAGTACAAAATTATATAATTAGAGTTGAAGTCGATGAAAACACAAAATAAATGAAACGGATTAGTACAAAAAACATTTATGATAAGGGTTAGTACAAAACATACAATTAGGGTAAGGGTTAGTGTAAAACATATAATTAGGGTAAGGGTTAGTGTAAAACACAGTTAGGGTTAGGGGTTAGCATATTAAGATACACTTAGGGTTAGGATTTGTACAAATCATACAATTAGGGTTATAGTCGATGAAAAAAACCCAAAATAAGTGGTAGGGGTAAGTACAAATAATGCATTTATGATAAGGTTTAGTTCAAAAATGTACAATTAAGGTAAGGTTAGTGTAAAACATATAATTAGGGTTAGGTCTAGCATAAACACACATTTAGGGTTAGGGGTTAGCATAAAAAGATACATTTAGGGTTAGGGTTAGCACTAAAATATATAATTAGGGTTGAAGTCTATGAAAACACAAAATAAGTGGTAGGGGTTAGTACAAAAATACATCTATGATAAGGGTTAGTACAAAAACTGACAATTAGGGTTAGGGTTTGTATAAAACACACAATTAGGGTTAGGAGTTAGCATATTAAGATACACTTAGGGTAAGGGTTAGTACAAAATCATACAATTAGGGTTAGAGTCGATGAAAACACAAAATAAGGGATAGGGGTTAGTACAAAGAGATTCATTTCAGGTAAAGGTTAGTACAAAAACGTGCAATAAGTGTTACGGTTAGGGTCTGTGAAAACACAAAGCTAGGGGTAGGGGTTAGCATATTAAGATACACTTAGGGTTAGGGTTAGTACAAAATCACATAATTAGGGTTATAGTCGATGAAAACACAAAATAAGTGGTAGGGGTTTAGTACAAATAATGCATTTATGATAAGGGTTGGTACAAAAATGTACAATTAGGGTAGGGTTAGTGTAAAACGTATCATAAGGGTTAGTTCAAAAACATACAATTAGGGTTAGGGTTAGTGTAAAACATATAATTAGGGTTAGGGTTATTATTAAATACACAGTTAGGGTTAGGGGTTAGCATAAAAAGATACAGTTAGGGTTAGGGTTAGTACAAAATTATATAATTAGTGTTGAAGTCGATGAAAACACAAAATAAGTGGTAGGGGTTAGTACAAAAAATAAATGTATGATAAGGGTTAGTACAAAAACTTACAATTAGGGTTAGGGTTAGTGTAAAAAATATAATTAGGGTTAAGGTTAGTATAAACACAAAATTAGGGTTAGGGGTTAGCATATTAAGAGACACTTAGGGTAAGGGTTAGTACAAAATCATACAATTAGGGTTAGAACCGATGAAAACACAAAATAAGGGGTAGGGGTTAGTACAAAGAGATTCATTTCAGGTAAAGGTTAGTACAAAAACGTGCAATAAGGGTTACGGTTAGGGTCTGTGAAAACACAAAGCTAGGGGTAGGGGTTAGCATATTAAGATACACTTAGGGTTAGGGTTAGTACAAAATCACACAACTAGGCTTATAGTCGATGAAAACTCAAAATAAGTGGTAGGGGTTTAGTACAAATAATGCATTTATGATAAGGGTTGGTACAAAATTGTACAATTAGGGTAGGGTTAGTGTAAAACGTATAATAAGTGTTAGTTCAAAAACATACAATTAGGGTTAGGGTTAATGTAAAACATATAATTAGGGTTAGGGTTATTATAAAATACACAGTTAGGGTTAGGGGTTAGCATAAAAAGATACATTTAGGGTCAGGGTTAGTACAAAATTATATAATTAGAGTTGAAGTCGATGAAAACACAAAATAAATGAAACGGATTAGTACAAAAAACATTTATGATAAGGGTTAGTACAAAACATACAATTAGGGTAAGGGTTAGTGTAAAACATATAATTAGGGTAAGGGTTAGTGTAAAACACAGTTAGGGTTAGGGGTTAGCATATTAAGATACACTTAGGGTTAGGATTTGTACAAATCATACAATTAGGGTTATAGTCGATGAAAAAAACCCAAAATAAGTGGTAGGGGTAAGTACAAATAATGCATTTATGATAAGGTTTAGTTCAAAAATGTACAATTAAGGTAAGGTTAGTGTAAAACATATAATTAGGGTTAGGTCTAGCATAAACACACATTTAGGGTTAGGGGTTAGCATAAAAAGATACATTTAGGGTTAGGGTTAGCACTAAAATATATAATTAGGGTTGAAGTCTATGAAAACACAAAATAAGTGGTAGGGGTTAGTACAAAAATACATCTATGATAAGGGTTAGTACAAAAACTGACAATTAGGGTTAGGGTTTGTATAAAACACACAATTAGGGTTAGGAGTTAGCATATTAAGATACACTTAGGGTAAGGGTTAGTACAAAATCATACAATTAGGGTTAGAGTCGATGAAAACACAAAATAAGGGATAGGGGTTAGTACAAAGAGATTCATTTCAGGTAAAGGTTAGTACAAAAACGTGCAATAAGTGTTACGGTTAGGGTCTGTGAAAACACAAAGCTAGGGGTAGGGGTTAGCATATTAAGATACACTTAGGGTTAGGGTTAGTACAAAATCACATAATTAGGGTTATAGTCGATGAAAACACAAAATAAGTGGTAGGGGTTTAGTACAAATAATGCATTTATGATAAGGGTTGGTACAAAAATGTACAATTAGGGTAGGGTTAGTGTAAAACGTATCATAAGGGTTAGTTCAAAAACATACAATTAGGGTTAGGGTTAGTGTAAAACATATAATTAGGGTTAGGGTTATTATTAAATACACAGTTAGGGTTAGGGGTTAGCATAAAAAGATACAGTTAGGGTTAGGGTTAGTACAAAATTATATAATTAGTGTTGAAGTCGATGAAAACACAAAATAAGTGGTAGGGGTTAGTACAAAAAATAAATGTATGATAAGGGTTAGTACAAAAACTTACAATTAGGGTTAGGGTTAGTGTAAAAAATATAATTAGGGTTAAGGTTAGTATAAACACAAAATTAGGGTTAGGGGTTAGCATATTAAGAGACACTTAGGGTAAGGGTTAGTACAAAATCATACAATTAGGGTTAGAACCGATGAAAACACAAAATAAGGGGTAGGGGTTAGTACAAAGAGATTCATTTCAGGTAAAGGTTAGTACAAAAACGTGCAATAAGGGTTACGGTTAGGGTCTGTGAAAACACAAAGCTAGGGGTAGGGGTTAGCATATTAAGATACACTTAGGGTTAGGGTTAGTACAAAATCACACAACTAGGCTTATAGTCGATGAAAACTCAAAATAAGTGGTAGGGGTTTAGTACAAATAATGCTTTTTTGATAAGGGTTGGTACAAAATTGTACAATTAGGGTAGGGTTAGTGTAAAACGTATTATAAGGGTTAGTTCAAAAACATACAATTAGGGTTAGGGTTAATGTAAAACATATAATTACGGTTAGGGTTATTATAAAATACACAGTTAGGGTTAGGGGTTAGCATAAAAAGATACATTTAGGGTCAGGTTTAGTACAAAATTATATAATTAGAGTTGAAGTCGATGAAAACACAAAATAAATGAAACGGATTAGTACAAAAAACATTTATAATAAGGGTTAGTACAAAACATACAATTAGGGTAAGGGTTAGTGTAAAACATATAATTAGGGTAAGGGTTAGTGTAAAACACAGTTAGGGTTAGGGGTTAGCATATTAAGATACACTTAGGGTTAGCATTTGTACAAATCATACAATTAGGGTTATAGTCGATGAAAAAAAACCCAAAATAAGTGGTAGGGGTAAGTACAAATAATGCATTTATGATAAGGTTTAGTTCAAAAATGTACAATTAAGGTAAGGTTAGTGTAAAACATATAATTAGGGTTAGGTCTAGCATAAAACACACATTTAGGGTTAGGGGTTAGCATAAAAAGATACATTTAGGGTTAGGGTTAGCACTAAAATATATAATTAGGGTTGAAGTCGATGAAAACACAAAATAAGTGGTAGGGGTTAGTACAAAAATACATCTATGATAAGGGTTAGTACAAAAACTGACAATTAGGGTTAGGGTTTGTATAAAACACACAATTAGGGTAAGGAGTTAGCATATTAAGATACACTTAGGGTAAGGGTTAGTACAAAATCATACAATTAGGGTTATAGTCGATGAAAACACAAAATAAGTGGTAGGGGTTTAGTACAAATAATGCATTTATGATAAGGATTGGTACAAAAATGTACAATTAGGGTAGGGTTAGTGTAAAACGTATCATAAGGGTTAGTTCAAAAACATACAATTAGGGTTAGGGTTAGTGTAAAACATATAATTAGGGTTAGGGTTATTATAAAATAAACAGTTAGGGTTAGGGGTTAGCATAAAAAGATGCATTTAGGGTTAGGGTTAGTACAAAATTATATAATTAGGGTTAAAGTCGATGAAAACACAAAATAAATGGTAGGGGTTAGTACAAAAAATAAATGTATGATAAGGGTCAGTACAAAAACTTACAATTAGAGTTAGGGTTAGTGTAAAAAATATAATTAGGGTTAGGGTTATTATTAAATACACAGTTAGGGTTAGGGGTTAGCATAAAAAGATACAGTTAGGGTTAGGGTTAGTACAAAATTATATAATTAGTGTTGAAGTCGATGAAAACACAAAATAAGTGGTAGGGGTAAGTACAAAAAATAAATGTAGGATAAGGGTTAGTACAAAAACTTACAATTAGGGTTAGGGTTAGTGTAAAAAATATAATTAGGGTTAAGGTTAGTATAAACACAAAATTAGGGTTAGGGGTTAGCATATTAAGAGACACTTAGGGTTAGGGTTAGTACAAAATCATACAATTAGGGTTAGAGTCGATGAAAACACAAAATAAGGGGTAGGGGTTAGTACAAAGAGATTCATTTCAGGTAAAGGTTAGTACAAAAACGTGCAATAAGGGTTACGGTTAGGGTCTGTGAAAACACAAAGCTAGGGGTAGGGGTTAACATATTAAGATACACTTAGGGTTAGGGTTAGTACAAAATCACACAATTAGGCTTATAGTCGATGAAAACTCAAAATAAGTGGTAGGGGTTTAGTACAAATAATGCATTTATGATAAGGGTTGGTACAAAATTGTACAATTAGGGTAGGGTTAGTGTAAAACGTATAATAAGGGTTAGTTCAAAAACATACAATTAGGGTTAGGGTTAATGTAAAACATATAATTAGGGTTAGTGTTATTATAAAATACACAGTTAGGGTTAGGGGTTAGCATAAAAAGATACATTTAGGGTCAGGGTAAGTACAAAATTATATAATTAGAGTTGAAGTCGATGAAAACACAAAATACATGAAACGGATTAGTACAAAAAACATTTATAATAAGGGTTAGTACAAAACATACAATTAGGGTAAGGGTTAGTGTAAAACATATAATTAGGGTAAGGGTTAGTGTAAAACACAGTTAGGGTTAGGGGTTAGCATATTAAGATACACTTAGGGTTAGCATTTGTACAAATCATACAATTAGGGTTATAGTCGATGAAAAAAAAACCCAAAATAAGTGGTAGGGGTAAGTACAAATAATGCATTTATGATAAGGTTTAGTTCAAAAATGTACAATTAAGGTAAGGTTAGTGTAAAACATATAATTAGGGTTAGGTTTAGCATAAAACACACATTTAGGGTTAGGGGTTAGCATAAAAAGATACATTTAGGGTTAGGGTTAGCACTAAAATATATAATTAGGGTTGAAGTCGATGAAAACACAAAATAAGTGGTAGGGGTTAGTACAAAAATACATCTATGATAAGGGTTAGTACAAAAACTGACAATTAGGGTTAGGGTTTGTATAAAACACACAATTAGGGTAAGGAGTTAGCATATTAAGATACACTTAGGGTAAGGGTTAGTACAAAATCATACAATTAGGGTTATAGTCGATGAAAACACAAAATAAGTGGTAGGGGTTTAGTACAAATAATGCATTTATGATAAGGGTTGGTACAAAAATGTACAATTAGGGTAGGGTTAGTGTAAAACGTATCATAAGGGTTAGTTCAAAAACATACAATTAGGGTTAGGGTTAGTGTAAAACATATAAATAGGGTTAGGGTTATTATAAAATACACAGTTAGGGTTAGGGGTTAGCATAAAAAGATGCATTTAGGGTTAGGGTTAGTACAAAATTATATAATTAGGGTTAAAGTCGATGAAAACACAAAATAAATGGTAGGGGTTAGTACAAAAAATAAATGTATGATAAGGGTTAGTACAAAAACTTACAATTAGGGTTAGGGTTAGTGTAAAAAATATAATTAGGGTTAGGGTTATTATTAAATACACAGTTAGGGTTAGGGGTTAGCATAAAAAGATACAGTTAGGGTTAGGGTTAGTACAAAATTATATAATTAGTGTTGAAGTCGATGAAAACACAAAATAAGTGGTAGGGGTTAGTACAAAAAATAATGTATGATAAGGGTAAGTACAAAAACTTACAATTAGGGTTAGGGTTAGTGTAAAAAATATAATTAGGGTTAAGGTTAGTATAAACACAAAATTAGGGTTAGGGGTTAGCATATTAAGAGACACTTAGGGTTAGGGTTAGTACAAAATCATACAATTAGGGTTAGAGTCGATGAAAACACAAAATAAGGGGTAGGGGTTAGTACAAAGAGATTCATTTCAGGTAAAGGTTAGTACAAAAACGTGCAATAAGGGTTACGGTTAGGGTCTGTGAAAACACAAAGCTAGGGGTAGGGGTTAGCATATTAAGATACACTTAGGGCTAGGGTTAGTACAAAATCACACAGTTAGGGTTATAGTCGATGAAAACTCAAAATAAGTGGTAGGGGTTTAGTACAAATAATGCATTTATGATAAGGGTTGGTACAAAATTGTACAATTAGGGTAGGGTTAGTGTAAAACGTATAATAAGGGTTAGTTCAAAAACATACAATTAGGGTTAGGGTTAATGTAAAACATATAATTAGGGTTAGGGTTATTATAAAATACACAGTTAGGGTTAGGGGTTAGCATAAAAAGATACATTTAGGGTCAGGGTTAGTACAAAATTATATAATTAGAGTTGAAATCGATGAAAACACAAAATAAATGAAACGGATTAGTACAAAAAACATTTATGATAAGGGTTAGTACAAATCATACAATTAGGGTAAGGGTTAGTGTAAAACATATAATTAGGGTAAGGGTTAGTGTAAAACACAGTTAGGGTTAGGGGTTAGCATATTAAGATACACTTAGGGTTAGGATTTGTACAAATCATACAATTAGGGTTATAGTCGATGAAAAAAACCCAAAATAAGTGGTAGGGGTAAGTACAAATAGTGCATTTATGATAAGGTTTAGTTCAAAAATGTACAATTAAGGTAAGGTTAGTGTAAAACATATAATTAGGGTTAGGTCTAGCATAAAACACACATTTAGGGTTAGGGGTTAGCATAAAAAGATACATTTAGGGTTAGCACTAAAATATATAATTAGGGTTGAAGTCGATGAAAACACAAAATAAGTGGTAGGGGTTAGTACAAAAATACATCTATGATAAGGGTTAGTACAAAAACTGACAATTAGGGTTAGGGTTTGTATAAAACACACAATTAGGGTAAGGAGTTAGCATATTAAGATACACTTAGGGTAAGGGTTAGTACAAAATCATACAATTAGGGTTATAGTCGATGAAAACACAAAATAAGTGGTAGGGGTTTAGTACAAATAATGCATTTATGATAAGGGTTGGTACAAAAATGTACAATTAGGGTAGGGTTAGTGTAAAACGTATCATAAGGGTTAGTTCAAAAACATACAATTAGGGTTAGGGTAAGTGTAAAACATATAATTAGGGTTAGGGTTATTATAAAATACACAGTTAGGGTTAGGGGTTAGCATAAAAAGATGCATTTAGGGTTAGGGTTAGTACAAAATTATATAATTAGGGTTAAAGTCGATGAAAACACAAAATAAATGGTAGGGGTTAGTACAAAAAATAAATGTATGATAAGGGTTAGTACAAAAACTTACAATTAGGGTTAGGGTTAGTGTAAAAAATATAATTAGGGTTAGGGTTATTATTAAATACACAGTTAGGGTTAGGGGTTAGCATAAAAAGATACAGTTAGGGTTAGGGTTAGTACAAAATTATATAATTAGTGTTGAAGTCGATGAAAACACAAAATAAGTGGTAGGGGTTAGTACAAAAAATAATGTATGATAAGGGTAAGTACAAAAACTTACAATTAGGGTTAGGGTTAGTGTAAAAAATATAATTAGGGTTAAGGTTAGTATAAACACAAAATTAGGGTTAGGGGTTAGCATATTAAGAGACACTTAGGGTTAGGGTTAGTACAAAATCATACAATTAGGGTTAGAGTCGATGAAAACACAAAATAAGGGGTAGGGGTTAGTACAAAGAGATTCATTTCAGGTAAAGGTTAGTACAAAAACGTGCAATAAGGGTTACGGTTAGGGTCTGTGAAAACACAAAGCTAGGGGTAGGGGTTAGCATATTAAGATACACTTAGGGCTAGGGTTAGTACAAAATCACACAGTTAGGGTTATAGTCGATGAAAACTCAAAATAAGTGGTAGGGGTTTAGTACAAATAATGCATTTATGATAAGGGTTGGTACAAAATTGTACAATTAGGGTAGGGTTAGTGTAAAACGTATAATAAGGGTTAGTTCAAAAACATACAATTAGGGTTAGGGTTAATGTAAAACATATAATTAGGGTTAGGGTTATTATAAAATACACAGTTAGGGTTAGGGGTTAGCATAAAAAGATACATTTAGGGTCAGGGTTAGTACAAAATTATATAATTAGAGTTGAAGTCGATGAAAACACAAAATAAATGAAACGGATTAGTACAAAAAACATTTATGATAAGGGTTAGTACAAATCATACAATTAGGGTAAGGGTTAGTGTAAAACATATAATTAGGGTAAGGGTTAGTGTAAAACACAGTTAGGGTTAGGGGTTAGCATATTAAGATACACTTAGGGTTAGGATTTGTACAAATCATACAATTAGGGTTATAGTCGATGAAAAAAACCCAAAATAAGTGGTAGGGGTAAGTACAAATAGTGCATTTATGATAAGGTTTAGTTCAAAAATGTACAATTAAGGTAAGGTTAGTGTAAAACATATAATTAGGGTTAGGTCTAGCATAAAACACACATTTAGGGTAAGGGGTTAGCATAAAAAGATACATTTAGAGTTAGGGTTAGCACTAAAATATATAATTAGGGTTGAAGTCGATGAAAACACAAAATAAGTGGTAGGGGTTAGTACAAAAATACATCTATGATAAGGGTTAGTACAAAAACTGACAATTAGGGTTAGGGTTTGTATAAAACACACAATTAGGGTTAGGAGTTAGCATATTAAGATACACTTAGGGTAAGGGTTAGTACAAAATCATACAATTAGGGTTAGAGTCGATGAAAACACAAAATAAGGGATAGGGGTTAGTACAAAGAGATTCATTTCAGGTAAAGGTTAGTACAAAAACGTGCAATAAGTGTTACGGTTAGGGTCTGTGAAAACACAAAGCTAGGGGTAGGGGTTAGCATATTAAGATACACTTAGGGTTAGGGTTAGTACAAAATCACATAATTAGGGTTATAGTCGATGAAAACACAAAATAAGTGGTAGGGGTTTAGTACAAATAATGCATTTATGATAAGGGTTGGTACAAAAATGTACAATTAGGGTAGGGTTAGTGTAAAACATATCATAAGGGTTAGTTCAAAAACATACAATTAGGGTTAGGGTTAGTGTAAAACATATAATTAGGGTTAGGGTTATTATAAAATACACAGTTAGGGTTAGGGGTTAGCATAAAAAGATGCATTTAGGGTTAGGGTTAGTACAAAATTATATAATTAGGGTTAAAGTCGATGAAAACACAAAATAAATGGTAGGGGTTAGTACAAAAAATAAATGTATGATAAGGGTTAGTACAAAAACTTACAATTAGGGTTAGGGTTAGTGTAAAAAATATAATTAGGGTTAGGGTTATTATTAAATACAGTTAGGGTTAGGGGTTAGCATAAAAAGATACAGTTAGGGTTAGGGTTAGTACAAAATTATATAATTAGTGTTGAAGTCGATGAAAACACAAAATAAGTGGTAGGGGTTAGTACAAAAAATAAATGTATGATAAGGGTTAGTACAAAAACTTACAATTAGGGTTAGGGTTAGTGTAAAAAATATAATTAGGGTTAAGGTTAGTATAAACACAAAATTAGGGTTAGGGGTTAGCATATTAAGAGACACTTAGGGTTAGGGTTAGTACAAAATCATACAATTAGGGTTAGAGTCGATGAAAACACAAAATAAGGGGTAGGGGTTAGTACAAAGAGATTCATTTCAGGTAAAGGTTAGTACAAAAACGTGCAATAAGGGTTACGGTTAGGGTCTGTGAAAACACAAAGCTAGGGGTAGGGGTTAGCATATTAAGATACACTTAGGGTTAGGGTTAGTACAAAATCACACAATTAGGGTTATAGTCGATGAAAACTCAAAATAAGTGGTAGGGGTTTAGTACAAATAATGCATTTATGATAAGGGTTGGTACAAAATTGTACAATTAGGGTAGGGTTAGTGTAAAACGTATAATAAGGGTTAGTTCAAAAACATACAATTAGGGTTAGGGTTAATGTAAAACATATAATTAGGGTTAGGGTTATTATACAATACACAGTTAGGGTTAGGGGTTAGCATAAAAAGATACATTTAGGGTCAGGGTTAGTACAAAATTATATAATTAGAGTTGAAGTCGATGAAAACACAAAATAAATGAAACGGATTAGTACAAAAAACATTTATGATAAGGGTTAGTACAAAACATACAATTAGGGTAAGGGTTAGTGTAAAACATATAATTAGGGTAAGGGTTAGTGTAAAACACAGTTAGGGTTAGGGGTTAGCATATTAAGATACACTTAGGGTTAGGATTTGTACAAATCATACAATTAGGGTTATAGTCGATGAAAAAATCCCAAAATAAGTGGTAGGGGTAAGTACAAATAATGCATTTATGATAAGGTTTAGTTCAAAAATGTACAATTAAGGTAAGGTTAGTGTAAAACATATAATTAGGGTTAGGTCTAGCATAAAACACACATTTAGGGTTAGGGGTTAGCATAAAAAGATACATTTAGAGTTAGGGTTAGCACTAAAATATATAATTAGGGTTGAAGTCGATGAAAACACAAAATAAGTGGTAGGGGTTAGTACAAAAATACATCTATGATAAGGGTTAGTACAAAAACTGACAATTAGGGTTAGGGTTTGTATAAAACACACAATTAGGGTTAGGAGTTAGCATATTAAGATACACTTAAGGTAAGGGTTAGTACAAAATCATACAATTAGGGTTATAGTCGATGAAAACACAAAATAAGTGGTAGGGGTTTAGTACAAATAATGCATTTATGATAAGGGTTGGTACAAAAACATACAATTAGGGTTAGGGTTAGTGTAAAACATATAATTAGGGTTAGGGTTATTATAAAATACACAGTTAGGGTTAGGGGTTAGCATAAAAAGATGCATTTACGGTTAGTGTTAGTACAAAATTATATAATTAGGGTTAAAGTCGATGAAAACACAAAATAAATGGTAGGGGTTAGTACAAAAAATAAATGTATGATAAGGGTTAGTACAAAAACTTACAATTAGGGTTAGGGTTAGTGTAAAAAATATAATTAGGGTTAGGGTTATTATTAAATACACAGTTAGGGTTAGGGGTTAGCATAAAAAGATACAGTTAGGGTTAGGGTTAGTACAAAATTATATAATTAGTGTTGAAGTCGATGAAAACACAAAATAAGTGGTAGGGGTTAGTACAAAAAATAAATGTATGATAAGGGTTAGTACAAAAACTTACAATTAGGGTTAGGGTTAGTGTAAAAAATATAATTAGGGTTAAGGTTAGTATAAACACAAAATTAGGGTTAGGGGTTAGCATATTAAGAGACACTTAGGGTTAGGGTTAGTACAAAATCATACAATTAGGGTTAGAGTCGATGAAAACACAAAATAAGGGGTAGGGGTTAGTACAAAGAGATTCATTTTAGGTAAAGGTTAGTACAAAAACGTGCAATAAGGGTTACGGTTAGGGTCTGTGAAAACACAAAGCTAGGGGTAGTGGTTAGCATATTAAGATACACTTAGGGTTAGGGTTAGTACAAAATCACACAATTAGGGTTATAGTCGATGAAAACACAAAATAAATGGTACGGGTTAGTACAAAAACATTTATGATAAGGGTAAGTACAAAAACATTTATGATAAGGGTAAGTACAAAACATACAATTAGGGTTAGGGTTAGTGTAAAACATATAATTAGGGTAAGGGTTAGTATAAAACACAGTTAGGGTTAGGGGTTAGCATATTAAGATACCTTTAGGCTTAGGATTTGTACAAATCATATAATTAGGGTTATAGTCGATGAAAAAACAAAATAAGTGGTAGGGGTTAGTACAAATAATGGATTTATAATGAGGTTTAGTTTAAAAATGTACAATTAAGGTAAGATTAGTGTAAAACATATAATTAGGGTTATATCTAGCATAAAACACACATTTAGGGTTAGGGGTTAGCATAAAAAGATACATTTAGGGTAAGGGTTAGTACTTAATTATATAATTAGGGTTGAAGTCGATGAAAACACAAAATAAGTGGTAGGGGTTAGTACAAAAATTCATCTATGATAAGGGTTAGTACAAAAACGTACAATTAGGGTTACGGTTAGGGTCTGTGAAAACACAAAGTTAGGGGTACGGAGTGGACCAAAAAGATACATTGATGGAAAAGGTTGGTACAAAAACATACAATTAGGGCTAGGGTTAGTGTAAAACATATAATTAGGGTTAGGGTTAGTATAAAACACACAATTAGGGTTAAGGGTTAACATATAAAAATACATTTAGGGTAAGGTTAGTACAAAATTATACAATTAGGGTTGAATTCGATGAAAACACGAAATAAGTGGTAGGGGTTAGTACAAAAAATGCATTTATGATAGGTTAGTACAAAAACTTACAATTAGGGTTAGGGTTAGTGTAAAACGTATAATTAGGTTTAGGGTTACTATAAAACACACAATTAGGGTTAGGGGTTAGTATATTTAGATACACTTAGGGCTAGGGTTAGTACAAAATCATACAATTAGGGTCAGAGTCGATGAAAAAACAAAATAAGGGGTAGGGGTTAGTACAAATAATGCAATTATGATAAGGTATAGTACAAAAATGTACAATTAAGGTAAGATTAGTGTAAAACATATAATTAGGGTTAGGTTTAGCATAAAACACACATTTAGAGTGAAGGGTTAGCATAAAAAGATACATTTAGGGTGAGGGTTAGTACTTAATTATATAAATAGGGTTGAAGTTGATGAAAACACAAAATAAGTGGTAGGGTTTAGTACAAAAAATACATCTATGATAAGGGTTAGTACAAAAACTTACAATTAGGGTTAGGGTTAGTATAAAACACAAAATTAGGGTTAGGAGTTAGCATATTAAGATACACTTAGGGAAAGGGTTAGTACAAAATCATACAATTAGGGTAAGAGTCGATGAAAACACAAAATAAAGGATAGGGGTTAGTACAAAGAGATTCATTTCAGGTAAAGGTTAGTAAAAAAAAACGTGCAATAAGGGTTACGGTTAGGGTCTGTGAAAACACAAAGCTAGGGTTAGGGGTTAGCATATTAAGATACACTTAGGGTTAGGGTTAGTACAAAATCACACAATTAGGGTTATAGTCGATGAAAACACAAAATTAGTGGTAGGGGTTAGTACAAATAATGCATTTATGATAAGGGTTGGTACAAAAATGTACAATTAGGGTAGGGTTAGTGTAAAACGTATCATAAGGGTTAGTTCAAAAACATACAATTAGGGTTAGGGTTAGTGTAAAACATATAATTAGGGTTAGGGTTATTATAAAATACACAGTTAGGGTTAGGGGTTAGCATAAAAAGATGCATTTAGGGTTAGGGTTAGTACAAAATTATATAATTAGGGTTAAAGTCGATGAAAACACAAAATAAATGGTACGGGTTAGTACAAAAAACATTTATGATAAGGGTAAGTACAAAACATACAATTAGGGTTAGGGTTAGTGTAAAACATATAAGGGTAAGGGTTAGTATAAAACACAGTTAGGGTTAGGGGTTAGCATATTAAGATACCTTTAGGCTTAGGATTTGTACAAATCATATAATTAGGGTTATAGTCGATGAAAAAACAAAATAAGTGGTAGGGGTTAGTACAAATAATGCATTTATAATGAGGTTTAGTTTAAAAATGTACAATTAAGGTAAGATTAGTGTAAAACATATAATTAGGGTTATATCTAGCATAAAACACACATTTAGGGTTAGGGGTTAGCATAAAAAGATACATTTAGGGTAAGGGTTAGTACTTAATTATATAATTAGGGTTGAAGTCGATGAAAACACAAAATAAGTGGTAGGGGTTAGTACAAAAATTCATCTATGATAAGGGTTAGTACAAAAACGTACAATTAGGGTTACGGTTAGGGTCTGTGAAAACACAAAGTTAGGGGTACGGAGTGGACCAAAAAGATACATTGATGGAAAAGGTTGGTACAAAAACATACAATTAGGGCTAGGGTTAGTGTAAAACATATAATTAGGGTTAGGGTTAGTATAAAACACACAATTAGGGTTAAGGGTTAACATATAAAAATACATTTAGGGTAAGGTTAGTACAAAATTATACAATTAGGGTTGAATTCGATGAAAACACGAAATAAGTGGTAGGGGTTAGTACAAAAAATGCATTTATGATAGGTTAGTACAAAAACTTACAATTAGGGTTAGGGTTAGTGTAAAACGTATAATTAGGTTTAGGGTTACTATAAAACACACAATTAGGGTTAGGGGTTAGTATATTTTGATACACTTAGGGCTAGGGTTAGTACAAAATCATACAATTAGGGTTAGAGTCGATGAAAAAACAAAATAAGGGTTAGGGGTTAGTACAAATAATGCAATTATGATAAGGTATAGTACAAAAATGTACAATTAAGGTAAGATTAGTGTAAAACATATAATTAGGGTTAGGTTTAGCATAAAACACACATTTAGAGTGAAGGGTTAGCATAAAAAGATACATTTAGGGTGAGGGTTAGTACTTAATTATATAAATAGGGTTGAAGTTGATGAAAACCCAAAATAAGTGGTAGGGTTTAGTACAAAAAATACATCTATGATAAGGGTTAGTACAAAAACTTACAATTAGGGTTAGGGTTAGTATAAAACACAAAATTAGGGTTAGGAGTTAGCATATTAAGATACACTTAGGGTAAGGGTTAGTACAAAATCATACAATTAGGGTAAGAGTCGATGAAAACACAAAATAAAGGATAGGGGTTAGTACAAAGAGATTCATTTCAGGTAAAGGTTAGTAAAAAAAACGTGCAATAAGGGTTACGGTTAGGGTCTGTGAAAACACAAAGCTAGGGTTAGGGGTTAGCATATTAAGATACACTTAGGGTTAGGGTTAGTACAAAATCACACAATTAGGGTTATAGTCGATGAAAACACAAAATAAGTGGTAGGGGTTAGTACAAATAATGCATTTATTATAAGGGTTGGTACAAAAATGTACAATTAGTGTAGGGTTAGTGTAAAACGTATCATAAGGGTTAGTTCAAAAACATACAATTAGGGTTAGGGTTAGTGTAAAACATATAATTAGGGTTAGGGTTATTATAAAATACACAGTTAGGGTTAGGGGTTAGCATAAAAATATGCATTTAGGGTTAGGGTTAGTACAAAATTATATAATTAGGGTTAAAGTCGATGAAAACACAAAATAAATGGTACGGGTTAGTACAAAAAACATTTATGATAAGGGTAAGTACAAAACATACAATTAGGGTTAGGGTTAGTGTAAAACATATAATTAGGGTAAGGGTTAGTATAAAACACAGTTAGGGTAAGGGGTTAGCATATTAAGATACCTTTAGGCTTAGGATTTGTACAAATCATATAATTAGGGTTATAGTCGATGAAAAAACAAAATAAGTGGTAGGGGTTAGTACAAATAATGCATTTATAATGAGGTTTAGTTTAAAAATGTACAATTAAGGTAAGGTTAGTGTAAAACATATTATTAGGGTTATTTCTAGCATAAAACACATATTTAGGGTTAGGGGTTAGCAAAAAAAGATACATTTAGGGTAAGGGTTAGTACTTAATTATACAATTAGGGTTGAAGTCGATGAAAACACAAAATAAGTGGTAGGGGTTAGTACAAAAATTCATCTATGATAAGGGCTAGTACAAAAACGTACAATTAGGGTTACGGTTAGGGTCTGTGAAAACACAAAGTTAGGGGTATGGAGTGGACCAAAAAGATACATTGATGGAAAAGGTTGGTACAAAAACATACAATTAGGGCTAGGGTTAGTGTAAAACATATAATTAGGGTTAGGGTTAGTATAAAACACACAATTAGGGTTAAGGGTTAACATATAAAAATACATTTAGTGTAAGGTTAGTACAAAATTATACAATTAGGGTTGAATTCGATGAAAACACGAAATAAGTGGTAGGGGTTAGTACAAAAAATGCATTTATGATAGGTTAGTACAAAACTTACAATTAGGGTTAGGGTTAGTGTAAAACGTATAATTAGGTTTAGGGTTAGTATAAAACACACAATTAGGGTTAGGGGTTAGTATATTTAGATACACTTAGGGCTAGGGTTAGTACAAAATCATACAATTAGGGTTAGAGTTGATGAAAAAACAAAATAAGGGGTAGGGGTTAGTACAAATAATGCAATTATGATAAGGTATAGTACAAAAATGTACAATTAAGGTAAGGTTAGTGTAAAACATATAATTAGGGTTAGGTTTAGCATAAAACACACATTTAGAGTGAAGGGTTAGCATAAAAAGATACATTTAGGGTGAGGGTTAGTACTTAATTATATAAATAGGGTTGAAGTTGATGAAAACACAAAATAAGTGGTAGGGGTTAGTACAAAAAATACATCTATGATAAGGGTTAGTACAAAAACTTACAAATAGGGTTAGGGTTAGTATAAAACACACAATTAGGTTTAGGAGTTAGCATATTAAGATACACTTAGGGTAAGGGTTAGTACAAAATCATACAATTAGGGTTAGAGTCGATGAAAACACAAAATAAGGGATAGGGGTTAGTACAAAGAGATTCATTTCAGGTAAAGGTTAGTAAAAAAACGTGCAATAAGGGTTACGGTTAGGGTCTGTCAAAACACAAAGCTAGGGTTAGGGGTTAGCATATTAAGATACACTTAGGGTTAGGGTTAGTACAAAATCACACAATTAGGGTTATAGTCGATGAAAACACAAAATTAGTGGTAGGGGTTAGTACAAATAATGCATTTATGATAAGGGTTGGTACAAAAATGTACAATTAGGGTAGGGTTAGTGTAAAACGTATCATAAGGGTTAGTTCAAAAACATACAATTAGGGTTAGGGTTAGTGTAAAACATATAATTAGGGTTAGGGTTATTATAAAATACACAGTTAGGGTTAGGGGTTAGCATAAAAAGATACATTTAGGGTCAGGGTTAGTACAAAATTATATAATTAGAGTTGAAGTCGATGAAAACACAAAATAAATGAAACGGATTAGTACAAAAAACATTTATGATAAGGGTTAGTACAAAACATACAATTAGGGTAGGGTTAGTGTAAAACATATAATTAGGGTAAGGGTTAGTGTAAAACACAGTTAGGGTTAGGGGTTAGCATATTAAGATACACTTAGTGTTAGGATTTGTACAAATCATACAATTAGGGTTATAGTCGATGAAAAAAACCCAAAATAAGTGGTAGGGGTAAGTACAAATAATGCATTTATGATAAGGTTTAGTTCAAAAATGTACAATTAAGGTAAGGTTAGTGTAAAACATATAATTAGGGTTAGGTCTAGCATAAAACACACATTTAGGGTTAGGGGTTAGCATAAAAAGATACATTTAGGGTTTGGGTTAGCACTAAAATATATAATTAGGGTTGAAGTCGATGAAAACACAAAATAAGTGGTAGGGGTTAGTACAAAAATACATCTATGATAAGGGTTAGTACAAAACTGACAATTAGGGTTAGGGTTTGTATAAAACACACAATTAGGGTTAGGAGTTAGCATATTAAGATACACTTAGGGTAAGGGTTAGTACAAAATCATACAATTAGGGTTAGAGTCGATGAAAACACAAAATAAGGGATAGGGGTTAGTACAAAGAGATTCATTTCAGGTAAAGGTTAGTACAAAAACGTGCAATAAGTGTTACGGTTAGGGTCTGTGAAAACACAAAGCTAGGGGTAGGGGTTAGCATATTAAGATACACTTAGGGTTAGGGTTAGTACAAAATCACATAATTAGGGTTATAGTCGATGAAAACACAAAATAAGTGGTAGGGGTTTAGTACAAATAATGCATTTATGATAAAGGTTGGTACAAAAATGTACAATTAGGGTAGGGTTAGTGTAAAACGTATCATAAGGGTTAGTTCAAAAACATACAATTAGGGTTAGGGTTAGTGTAAAACATATAATTAGGGTTAGGGTTATTATAAAATACACAGTTAGAGTTAGGGGTTAGCATAAAAAGATGCATTTAGGGTTAGGGTTAGTTCAAAATTATATAATTAGGGTTAAAGTCGATGAAAACACAAAATAAATGGTAGGGGTTAGTACAAAAAATAAATGTATGATAAGGGTTAGTACAAAAACTTACAATTAGGGTTAGGGTTAGTGTAAAAAAATATAATTAGGGTTAGGGTTATTATTAAATACACAGTTAGGGTTAGGGGTTAGCATAAAAAGATACAGTTAGGGTTAGGGTTAGTACAAAATTATATAATTAGTGTTGAAGTCGATGAAAACACAAAATAAGTGGTAGGGGTTAGTACAAAAAATAAATGTATGATAAGGGTTAGTACAAAAACTTACAATTAGGGTTAGGGTTAGTGTAAAAAATATAATTAGGGTTAAGGTTAGTATAAACACAAAATTAGGGTTAGGGGTTAGCATATTAAGAGACACTTAGGGTTAGGGTTAGTACAAAATCATACAATTAGGGTTAGAGTCGATGAAAACACAAAATAAGGGGTAGGGGTTAGTACAACGAGATTCATTTCAGGTAAAGGTTAGTACAAAAACGTGCAATAACGGTTACGGTTAGGGTCTGTGAAAACACAAAGCTAGGGGTAGGGGTTAGCATATTAAGATACACTTAGGGCTAGGGTTAGTACAAAATCACACAGTTAGGGTTATAGTCGATGAAAACTCAAAATAAGTGGTAGGGGTTTAGTACAAATAATGCATTTATGATAAGGGTTGGCACAAAATTGTACAATTAGGGTAGGGTTAGTGTAAAACGTATAATAAGGGTTAGTTCAAAAACATACAATTAGGGTTAGGGTTAATGTAAAACATATAATTAGGGTTAGGGTTATTATAAAATACACAGTTAGGGTTAGGGGTTAGCATAAAAAGATACATTTAGGGTCAGGGTTAGTACAAAATTATATAATTAGAGTTGAAGTCGATGAAAACACAAAATAAATGAAACGGATTAGTACAAAAAACATTTATGATAAGGGTTAGTACAAAACATACAATTAGGGTAAGGGTTAGTGTAAAACATATAATTAGGGTAAGGGTTAGTGTAAAACACAGTTAGGGTTAGGGGTTAGCATATTAAGATACACTTAGGGTTAGGATTTGTACAAATCATACAATTAGGGTTATAGTCGATGAAAAAAAACCCAAAATAAGTGGTAGGGGTAAGTACAAATAATGCATTTATGATAAGGTTTAGTTCAAAAATGTACAATTAAGGTAAGGTTAGTGTAAAACATATAATTAGGGTTAGGTCTAGCATAAAACACACATTTAGGGTTAGGGGTTAGCATAAAAAGATACATTTAGGGTTAGGGTTAGCACTAAAATATATAATTAGGGTTGAAGTCGATGAAAACACAAAATAAGTGGTAGGGGTTAGTACAAAAATACATCTATGATAAGGGTTAGTACAAAAACTGATAATTAGGGTTAGGGTTTGTATAAAACACACAATTAGGGTTAGGAGTTAGCATATTAAGATACACTTAGGGTAAGGGTTAGTACAAAATCATACAATTAGGGTTATAGTCGATGAAAACACAAAATAAGTGGTAGGGGTTTAGTACAAATAATGCATTTATGATAAGGGTTGGTACAAAAATGTACAATTAGGGTAGGGTTAGTGTAAAACGTATCATAAGGGTTAGTTCAAAAACATACAATTAGGGTTAGGGTTAGTGTAAAACATATAATTAGGGTTAGGGTTACTATAAAATACACAGTTAGGGTTAGGGGTTAGCATAAAAAGATGAATTTAGGGTTAGGGTTAGTACAAAATTATATAATTAGGGTTAAAGTCGATGAAAACACAAAATAAATGGTACGGGTTAGTACAAAAAACATTTATGATAAGGGTAAGTACAAAACATACAATTAGGGTTAGGGTTAGTGTAAAACATATAATTAGGGTAAGGGTTAGTATAAAACACAGTTAGGGTTAGGGGTTAGCATATTAAGATACCTTTAGGCTTAGGATTTGTACAAATCATATAATTAGGGTTATAGTCGATGAAAAAACAAAATAAGTGGTAGGGGTTAGTACAAATAATGCATTTATAATGAGGTTTAGTTTAAAAATGTACAATTAAGGTAAGGTTAGTGTAAAACATATAATTAGGGTTATTTCTAGCATAAAACACACATTTAGGGTTAGGGGTTAGCAAAAAAAGATACATTTAGGGTAAGGGTTAGTACTTAATTATACAATTAGGGTTGAAGTCGATGAAAACACAAAATAAGTGGTAGGGGTTAGTACAAAAATTCATCTATGATAAGGGCTAGTACAAAAACGTACAATTAGGGTTACGGTTAGGGTCTGTGAAAACACAAAGTTATGGGTATGGAGTGGACCAAAAAGATACATTGATGGAAAAGGTTGGTACAAAAACATACAATTAGGGCTAGGGTTAGTGTAAAACATATAATTAGGGTTAGGGTTAGTATAAAACACACAATTAGGGTTAAGGGTTAACATATAAAAATACATTTAGGGTAAGGTTAGTACAAAATTATACAATTAGGGTTGAATTCGATGAAAACACGAAATAAGTGGTAGGGGTTAGTACAAAAAATGCATTTATGATAGGTTAGTACAAAACTTACAATTAGGGTTAGGGTTAGTGTAAAACGTATAATTAGGTTTAGGGTTAGTATAAAACACACAATTAGGGTTAGGGGTTAGTATATTAAGATACACTTAGGGCTAGGGTTAGTACAAAATCATACAATTAGGGTTAGAGTTGATGAAAAAACAAAATAAGGGGTAGGGGTTAGTACAAATAATGCAATTATGATAAGGTATAGTACAAAAATGTACAATTAAGGTAAGGTTAGTGTAAAACATATAATTAGGGTTAGGTTTAGCATAAAACACACATTTAGAGTGAAGGGTTAGCATAAAAAGATACATTTAGGGTGAGGGTTAGTACTTAATTATATAAATAGGGTTGAAGTTGATGAAAACACAAAATAAGTGGTAGGGGTTAGTACAAAAAATACATCTATGATAAGGGTTAGTACAAAAACTTACAATTAGGGTTAAGGTTAGTATAAAACACACAATTAGGTTTAGGAGTTAGCATATTAAGATACACTTAGGGTAAGGGTTAGTACAAAATCATACAATTAGGGTTAGAGTCGATGAAAACACAAAATAAGGGATAGGGGTTAGTACAAAGAGATTCATTTCAGGTAAAGGTTAGTAAAAAAACGTGCAATAAGGGTTACGGTTAGGGTCTGTGAAAACACAAAGCTAGGGTTAGGGGTTAGCATATTAAGATACACTTAGGGTTAGGGTTAGTACAAAATCACACAATTAGGGTTATAGTCGATGAAAACACAAAATTAGTGGTAGGGGTTAGTACAAATAATGCATTTATGATAAGGGTTGGTACAAAAATGTACAATTAGGGTAGGGTTAGTGTAAAACGTATCATAAGGGTTAGTTCAAAAACATACAATTAGGGTTAGGGTTAGTGTAAAACATATAATTAGGGTTAGGGTTATTATAAAATACACAGTTAGGGTTAGGGGTTAGCATAAAAAGATACATTTAGGGTTAGGGTTAATACAAAATTATATACTTAGGGTTGAAGTCGATGAAAACTCAAAATAAATGGTACGGGTTAGTACAAAAAATATTTATGATAAGGGTTAGTACAAAACATTCAATTAGGTTTAGGGTTAGTATAAAACACAGTTAGGGTTAGGGGTTAGCATATTAAGATACACTTAGTGTTAGGATTTGTACAAATCATACAATTAGGGTTATAGTCGATGAAAAAAACCCAAAATAAGTGGTAGGGGTAAGTACAAATAATGCATTTATGATAAGGTTTAGTTAAAAAATGTACAATTAAGGTAAGGTTAGTGTAAAACATATAATTAGGGTTAGGTCTAGCATAAAACACACATTTAGGGTTAGGGGTTAGCATAAAAAGATACATTTAGGGTTTGGGTTAGCACTAAAATATATAATTAGGGTTGAAGTCGATGAAAACACAAAATAAGTGGTAGGGGTTAGTACAAAAATACATCTATGATAAGGGTTAGTACAAAACTGACAATTAGGGTTAGGGTTTGTATAAAACACACAATTAGGGTTAGGAGTTAGCATATTAAGATACACTTAGGGTAAGGGTTAGTACAAAATCATACAATTAGGGTTAGAGTCGATGAAAACACAAAATAAGGGATAGGGGTTAGTACAAAGAGATTCATTTCAGGTAAAGGTTAGTACAAAAACGTGCAATAAGTGTTACGGTTATGGTCTGTGAAAACACAAAGCTAGGGGTAGGGGTTAGCATATTAAGATACACTTAGGGTTAGGGTTAGTACAAAATCACATAATTAGGGTTAGGGTTATTATAAAATACACAGTTAGGGTTAGGGGTTAGCATAAAAAGATGCATTTAGGGTTAGGGTTAGTACAAAATTATATAATTAGTGTTGAAGTCGATGAAAACACAAAATAAGTGGTAGGGGTTAGTACAAAAAATAAATGTATGATAAGGGTTAGTACAAAAACTTACAATTAGGGTTAGGGTTAGTGTAAAAAATATAATTAGGGTTAAGGTTAGTATAAACACAAAATTAGGGTTAGGGGTTAGCATATTAAGAGACACTTAGGGTTAGGGTTAGTACAAAATCATACAATTAGCGTTAGAGTCGATGAAAACACAAAATAAGGGGTAGGGGTTAGTACAAAGAGATTCATTTCAGGTAAAGGTTAGTACAAAAACGTGCAATAAGGGTTACGGTTAGGGTCTGTGAAAACACAAAGCTAGGGGTAGGGGTTAGCATATTAAGATACACTTAGGGTTAGGGTTAGTACAAAATCACACAATTAGGGTTATAGTCGATGAAAACTCAAAATAAGTGGTAGGGGTTTAGTACAAATAATGCATTTATGATAAGGGTTGGTACAAAATTGTACAATTAGGGTAGGGTTAGTGTAAAACGTATAATAAGGGTTAGTTCAAAAACATACAATTAGGGTTAGGGTTAATGTAAAACATATAATTAGGGTTAGGGTTATTATAAAATACACAGTTAGGGTTAGGGGTTAGCATAAAAAGATACATTTAGGGTCAGGGTTAGTACAAAATTATATAATTAGAGTTGAAGTCGATGAAAACACAAAATAAATGAAACGGATTAGTACAAAAAACATTTATGATAAGGGTTAGTACAAAACATACAATTAGGGTAAGGGTTAGTGTAAAACATATAATTAGGGTAAGGGTTAGTGTAAAACACAGTTAGGGTTAGGGGTTAGCATATTAAGATACACTTAGGGTTAGGATTTGTACAAATCATACAATTAGGGTTATAGTCGATGAAAAAAACCCAAAATAAGTGGTAGGGTAAAGTACAAATAATGCATTTATGATAAGGTTTAGTTCAAAAATGTACAATTAAGGTAAGGTTAGTGTAAAACATATAATTAGGGTTAGGTCTAGCATAAAACACACATTTAGGGTTAGGGGTTAGCATAAAAAGATACATTTAGGGTTAGGGTTAGCACTAAAATATATAATTAGGGTTGAAGTCGATGAAAACACAAAATAAGTGGTAGGGGTTAGTACAAAAATACATCTATGATAAGGGTTAGTACAAAAACTGACAATTAGGGTTAGGGTTTGTATAAAACACACAATTAGGGTTAGGAGTTAGCATATTAAGATACACTTAGGGTAAGGGTTAGTACAAAATCATACAATTAGGGTTAGAGTCGATGAAAACACAAAATAAGGGATAGGGGTTAGTACAAAGAGATTCATTTCAGGTAAAGGTTAGTACAAAAACGTGCAATAAGTGTTACGGTTAGGGTCTGTGAAAACATTAGGGTTAAAGTCGATGAAAACACAAAATAAATGGTACGGGTTAGTACAAAAAAAATTTATGATAAGGGTAAGTACAAAACATACAATTAGGGTTAGGGTTAGTGTAAAACATATAATTAGGGTAAGGGTTAGTATAAAACACAGTTAGGGTTAGGGGTTAGCATATTAAGATACCTTTAGGCTTAGGATTTGTACAAATCATATAATTAGGGTTATAGTCGATGAAAAAACAAAATAAGTGGTAGGGGTTAGTACAAATAATGCATTTATAATGAGGTTTAGTTTAAAAATGTACAATTAAGGTAAGATTAGTGTAAAACATATAATTATGGTTATATCTAGCATAAAACACACATTTAGGGTTAGGGGTTAGCAAAAAAAGATACATTTAGGGTAAGGGTTAGTACTTAATTATATAATTAGGGTTGAAGTCGATGAAAACACAAAATAAGTGGTAGGGGTTAGTACAAAAATTCATCTATGATAAGGGTTAGTACAAAAACGTACAATTAGGGTTACGGTTAGGGTCTGTGAAAACACAAAGTTAGGGGTACGGAATGGACCAAAAAGATACATTGATGGAAAAGGTTGGTACAAAAACATACAATTAGGGTTAGGGTTAGTGTAAAACATATAATTAGGGTTAGGGTTAGTATAAAACACACAATTAGGGTTAAGGGTTAACATATAAAAATACATTTAGGGTAAGGTTAGTACAAAATTATACAATTAGGGTTGAATTCGATGAAAACACGAAATAAGTGGTAGGGGTTAGTACAAAAAATGCATTTATGATAGGTTAGTACAAAAACTTACAATTAGGGTTAGGGTTAGTGTAAAACGTATAATTAGGTTTAGGGTTAGTATAAAACACACAATTAGGGTTAGGGGTTAGTATATTTAGATACACTTAGGGCTAGGGTTAGTACAAAATCATACATTTAGGGTTAGAGTCGATGAAAAAACAAAATAAGGGGTAGGGGTTAGTACAAATAATGCAATTATGATAAGGTATAGTACAAAAATGTACAATTAAGGTAAGATTAGTGTAAACATATAATTAGGGTTAGGTTTAGCATAAAACACACATTTAGAGTAAAGGGTTAGCATAAAAAGATACATTTAGGGTGAGGGTTAGTACTTAATTATATAAATAGGGTTGAAGTTGATGAAAACACAAAATAAGTGGTAGGGTTTAGTACAAAAAATACATCTATGATAAGGGTTAGTACAAAAACTTACAATTAAGGTTAGGGTTAGTATAAAACACAAAATTAGGGTTAGGAGTTAGCATATTAAGATACACTTAGGGTAAGGGTTAGTACAAAATCATACAATTAGGGTAAGAGTCGATGAAAACACAAAATAAGGGATAGGGGTTAGTACAAAGAGATTCATTTCAGGTAAAGGTTAGTAAAAAAAACGTGCAATAAGGGTTACGGTTAGGGTCTGTGAAAACACAAAGCTAGGGTTAGGGGTTAGCATATTAAGATACACTTAGGGTTAGGGTTAGTACAAAATCACACAATTAGGGTTATAGTCGATGAAAACACAAAATTAGTGGTAGGGGTTAGTACAAATAATGCATTTATGACAAGGGTTGGTACAAAAATGTACAATTAGGGTAGGATTAGTGTAAAACGTATCATAAGGGTTAGTTCAAAAACATACAATTAGGGTTAGGGTTAACGTAAAACATATAATTAGGGTTAGGGTTATTATAAAATACACAGTTAGGGTTAGGGGTTAGCATAAAACGATGCATTTAGGGTTAGGGTTAGTACAACATTATATAATTAGGGTTAAAGTCGATGAAAACACAAAATAAATGGTACGGGTTAGTACAAAAAACATTTATGATAATGGTAAGTACAAAACATACAATTAGGGTTAGGGTTAGTGTAAAACATATAATTAGGGTAAGGGTTAGTATAAAACACAGTTAGGGTTAGGGGTTAGCATATTAAGATACCTTTAGGCTTAGGATTTGTACAAATCATATAATTAGGGTTATAGTCGATGAAAAAACAAAATAAGTGGTAGGGGTTAGTACAAATAATGCATTTATAATGAGGTTTAGTTTAAAAATGTACAATTAAGGTAAGGTTAGTGTAAAACATATAATTAGGGTTATTTCTAGCATAAAACACACATTTAGGGTTAGGGGTTAGCATAAAAAGATACATTTAGGGTAAGGGTTAGTACTTAATTATACAATTAGGGTTGAAGTCGATGAAAACACAAAATAAGTGGTAGGGGTTAGTACAAAAATTCATCTATGATAAGGGTTAGTACAAAAACGTACAATTAGGGTTACGGTTAGGGTCTGTGAAAACACCAAGTTAGGGGTACGGAGTGGACCAAAAAGATACATTGATGGAAAAGGTTGGTACAAAAACATACAATTAGGGCTAGGGTTAGTGTAAAACATATAATTAGGGTTAGGGTTAGTATAAAACACACAATTAGGGTTAAGGGTTAACATATAAAAATAGATTGAAGGTAAGGTTAGTACAGTATTATACAATTAGGGTTGAAGTCGATGAAAACACGAAATAAGTGGTAGGGGTTAGTACAAAAAATGCATTTATGATATGTTAGTACAAAAACTTACAATTAGGGTTAGGGTTAGTGTAAAACGTATAATTAGGTTTAGGGTTAGTATAAAACACACAATTAGGGTTAGGGGTTAGTATATTTAGATACACTTAGGGTAAGGGTCGATGAAAAAAAACAAAATAAGGGGTTGGGGTTAGTACAAATAATGCAATATTGATATGGTATAGTACAAAAATGTACAATTAAGGTAAGGTTAGTGTAAAACATATAATTAGGGTTAGGTTTAGCATAAAATACACATTTAGAGTGAAGGGTTAGCATAAAAAGATACATTTAGGGTGAGGGTTAGTACTTAATTATATAAATAGGGTTGAAGTTGATGAAAACACAAAATAAGTGGTAGGGGTTAGTACAAAAAATATATATAAACCATTGACACATTTTGTTGACAGAATTTAATGATGAATTCAATAAAAAAAAGAATGATCAAAATCGAATGAATAATAAACATTCTACAACAGTTTTGTCAATACACCCGTTTTAGCCCTTTTTTCTAAAACGATAGGGGCCACAACCCCCAAATACAATACCAACCTTCCTGACGTGGTAACAAACATCATATCAAAATTTCATAACATTTGGTCAATATTTACTCAAGTTATCGCAGGGAAACCAAAGTGTCCACAGACGACGACGACGACGACATCGCCATAACATTATACGATCGCAAAAATTTTGCGGTCGTATAAAAATTTAAAAATACTTTTAATTTAATAGATCCTTGAAAATAATACAGCAGATATACATAATGTACAACAAATACACCAAATAGGAAATTAATATATCTTCTTAATATTTTGAAAAGAAAAATAATAAAAATACAAAAAATTAAATTAATTCTGCAGCAATTTTCATAAACAGAAGGCAGCCATCATGAATCTAAAGCCAAAAAGGATGAACAGAAATACACATCTTTTCCATCCCAATATTTTCGCAAACCAATGAAATACTTTTCCACAATTTTTTGCATGATTTGTAGCTATTTGTTTGTTTAAATATGGAGCACAATTTTAAAATTCTATGGCAAGCATATGACCATAAAGAAACACGTTCAACGTTTATGTGCGACCGGAAGTGCTAAAGAGCAAAAACACCTAAAACAAACTTACTAGTGAAACCATGGAATATTTGTAGTAAATTCACCATGTTCTGGAATCATTCTGGCAATAAACCTCTTTGGGGTGGTTTCCTTTGTTACAGTTTTACCTAGTAAAATCTCTAGTAAAAAGCTTTGTTGTGCTTTTATCATGTCAAAGTCACTAAATACGTTACGTGGTCATGGAGGATAATGATTGTCCACATTAATGACGGTTTTTTTCATTTGGTTAGTCGGGAGGTTTACTGATAATGACATAAACGGGACCAATCAAAACAAGTAAGCGCATTCGCAGTAAATGCAGGGTGCAAATTGACGAATATAACCCAAGGCGAGGTAAGTAACGCTTCCATTAAAAACCATCACCAATGCCTTAAGCAACAATCTTCATCATTGTGTATGTTATTAGGAGGCAATTTTAGGCAATATACTTAAACTTGACATATTTTATAGACATTCTATTTAAATCAAACGGTTTGAATGCTCAAAGTTATCGAATGCATGTACAGGAGGCAAATTGTGAATACGAATTGCATATTTTAAAATTGTATGTCACACATACAAAATAAAATTAGATAAAACATAAACAAAAAAACAGGAACTGAAATATGTGAATGTTTATTATTTATTAAACCAGTGAACGAAAAAAAATACTAATGGTTTATTTAATTTCATTTAATATACGTGCGCGCAGTCTTGAGCGTTTGATTAATCTAATGTTTGAATAAGTTAAAAAACTTTTTTTTTAATTAAGGTCCTTTAGTTGTAAAAATAGTCCTGTGGTTAAAATGAATTTGTATAAAAGGGATAAATATCTATAAAACTGATGGTACATTGTATATCTGTGAAATATTCCTTTGAATTGGTTTAATGAGTTTAAATGTTTATTGTGCAAGAAGTTTTGACATGTTTATTGTAACTACCAAAATCAACAAGCCGTACGTGTATTCTGATACTTAAATGCACCCAAGGACGCAAATCATTTTTATAATTCTGGATTAAAAAACTCGTAATAAATAAACAAACTACATTTTTTAATACTGGTGCATGTACATATAATATATAATCCTTTTTATTCTGTCATTCCAAATTTACTATTTTAGTTATAAATTTTAATTCTAATTCTTTATCTAGCCTTTATTTGTATCATTGAACAATATCATAATCATTTATCAGATATTTTTCATTAAACATTGTATGACCTTACCCAAGTCCGTCTAAAGACCTAAGTTGAGTCATGTTTTCAAAGGTCTCTCCCCAGGGGTCTCTCAATTTGGGATACTCCGTAATTTTTCTCCTAACTTTAGGACACCTGACGTTCCATATGTATTTCAACCCTATTAATGATTTTAATTATTAATTCTTAAAAACGAATCTAGTCATACTTATGCAAGAAACACCAATATTTTGGCAGGAAAAGATTTTGAAAGATTTATATTATTAAATCAAATTACATTAGAAATGTTTTAAATAGAAGTATATCTATGTGCATGGTCGGAAAATATATTATATTATTTTCTGTAAGTATTTCTTCTTTGACTTTATTTTTCTTCATATGTTCGGGTCCGATAGCTGAATTGGCCCGCAGCAGAGTCTAGTTTGCCGTAAGAGGCGACTAAAGGTCTTGAGATTCTGATTCTGCCAGTGCGACAAAGTGTGTACCCTTGGTGGGTGAATAGGATGACCCTCGTCCGCGGGTGTTTTCAAGTCTATAATACGGAAATCCTGACCGCTGACCATAGTGAGTCAACGTTTGTTGAGAGTGTCACGCTTCTTGCACGTAAAAGACCCCTTTGTTGACCGCCAAGAAGAGCATCACATATGGTAATTTTTTCTACCCACCTTTCCCATTTTCTTGTGGTCTTCAAAATTTGATATCCCCCTTTCTCATCATCATTTCATGTTCATTTTCTCATCTTTTTCATGTTCATCGCTTTTAAATAACCTATATAGCGTTGCAAGGGTGTAAAACACCAACTCACTCTTTATATGTTCAAAGTTTTAATTTCTTAACAAAAACTAACACAAGTAATAATATATTATATTAATTGATTATTTATTGAAATGCGTAGTCATGCCTTTATACCAGCTGCCGTTTTATAATAAAAAAATCTGTCAAAGTAAAAAATGGCCGGATTTCGTTAAACGGGAAGTAGGTGAGCGACAGACCTGAAATCAAATCCCCCGTTATGGGACCCCACCTTGATGCTGTATACCAAATATCAAGTGGCTGTGATGAGTAGTTGCTGAGAAAACTGTTGCGAAAAATATTTCCCCGCCTGCACGCCGCCCGACATTCACCATTTTATAACCCGGATTTTTCACTCCGTGAAATCCGGCCAATTATAGTTAGGATTGCTTGAGTTAAGAAGTTACTAGGAATACTTCGAAAACACCCCTAAGTATTTCTTAAGTCATTCCTAGATGTTACCGTAAGTCTGTCTAAGAAGCTTTCTTATGGCCTTTCTTAGGAAAGCATCGGGAACACCACCCCAGATTAATACTGCAAAGGATCAAAACGGAAAATTCACATTATTTAAAGGGTGATCTAGCTTCGGACCTAGCAAAACGTACAAAGGTGAGATTTATTTGTCACTCCCTGCATTTGTAGGTTTTTTTGAAAATTTCTAAACCATGAATCATATTTTTACATGTAAAAGTCCTTCAAATGAGCCATGATTAATAATAAATTTTAATAAAAAAGAAAGAGCAAAATATAGAACTGCTACTTCAATGAAAAGAAGCGAAAACATATCATGAAAGTAGGTTTGGTCGCGAATCTCATTTTTTATGATTGATAGGCCGGCACACGATAGGCAAAGTGTTTTTCCGAATCTAGGTGCTTTCGTCGAGGTCCGCTATCGCTTTACCAAGAATGCATTTTCTGAAAATCTAGATGCTTTCTTCGAGGTCCGCTATCGCTTTTCCGAGAAAAAAAACATTTTCTGAAAATCTAGGTGCTTTCTTCGAGGTCCGCCATCGTTTTTCCGAGAAAAACAAATCGGCCTCACGAATTATCCATTTTATGGCTTGAAACTTTGTTGACGTGTTGATTTTATTAAAAACATAGTGTTTTATTTGGTTATTTCAACTTATTGTTTAATTTGGTTATTTCAACTTATTGTTTAATTTGGTTATTTTGTGTGGTCTCAAGCGTAAACATTCAGCATTATTGTCAAAATGAGGTCTTGTTCAAAATCTATGAAGACTACCAAGAAAGTTTTTTTTTCAATTTTTTTAAATGAATGGCGATTAATTCTACAAAAGACCTAGTGCAAAAGGCAAAAAAAAATTGTTTCAAACCCGCCTTCACTCGATAAAATAAGTTCAGTGTGAAAAGCCGGATCGGAAGGTTATTTTACAAATTTCTCTGGCAAAAGAACGCGTGCAACTATCCTGGGGCCACTGTCCTCTATCAAGCAGGAGTACCAGAGAAAGATATCTGGCCAAGAACCGACAATCGCTAAGTAGAAAGCGTTAGAAAATATAAACGTCTCTATTCTGTTTACTGGAAACTGGAATGCCATCACTTATTATCCGTTGTTCATTTTCTACTTTCGAGTACAAGCGTCTCTTACGAGTCTTATATTGGTGAAACTGTAGCACTTAGTAGTGTGTTTACGTGGTTGTTGGTTGGTAAACTAAGGCAACGACCATTTAATTTTCGGGGGGGGGGGGGGGGCTGGGATTTTCACCCAAGCCGAGAATCTTTTTCGACCGCTGCGCGGGCCAGCTTATTTTTTCCTATACACTCAATGCTAGAAAATTTTGTTCATAAAACTCTTTATTTCTAATGCGCAAAATGAGGGCCAGTTTATTTTTTTTTCGCCCTTTAAGCTGGCCAGACTATTTTTAGGCCAAAAATCAGAGGCAGAATATATATTTTTTTTAAATTCTAGCCCTCCTCCCCCGAAAATTAAATGGTCGGTGCCTAATCAAATGTGTCGAAATTCTTTCATGGGTGATATACACATTTGTATAGAAATTTAATTCATATATGATATATGGACACCACCTTGAAATAGAAGATCTTTTCTTGTCAGCTGTAAACATTAATATGATGTTTGGCATATTAAGGATAAGAGGTTACATGTGTGCTCTATAAAGTTGTGTTAGAGGAGTTCCTTTAGTTTTTTTTTAAATATAGGAGTATTTCCGGGTTGCTTATAAACTTGTGGTTTTGATTCCGATTCTGATGCAAAAATATGTGCAAATAAAACACATAGAACTTCGAGCATGCGTTGTATCAGGCTAGGTTATTATTAATATAAATATTCTTGTCGCCGCCAAAAACTAACAAAATGAAGGACAGTAAATAATAAACCATTATAAACTGTTACAATCTATTGTTTCCTGCTTAAGTTCATGACAGTTCAAGACAGAAAATACAAATCTGTCATGACCTATTATATCCTGCAGCAATTCACAACAGTGCATAACAGTTAGTGGATATCTTGACAAGAACTGCCTTTTACTATGGCAATGGTGGACAGTGCATCATAGGTCAAGAAAAATTGTCGACTGCTGTGCAAAATTGTTACGGATCAGGACAGTGATAAACAATACAGGTGAAATTGTTAACTACTGCCCAAAATTGTAACAATTTAGGACAGTGATTAACAATCCAGGTAAAGTCGGTCACGATCTATGAGAAACTGTACCAATGTCGGACAGTGCAGGCCAATGTAGGACAGTGCATTATAGGCGGAAGGTAATCACTGTCATAAATTGTCCTTAATTGTATAGGGTGATAATGGCAATTCACTGTTGTTTGGCAGTAGTTTCACAGTAAATATCAATGTAAGGCAGTAAAAAAATGACTGTGTCTGGTATAGACAGTAATTTTTTTGGTTCATAGTGTATCTTATGCAAATGCTATGGGCCCAGGGGAAATTCCTAGGCAATTACAAAACTTAAGTTTGGTTGAAAAACAATTGATTTCCCAAGTAAATGTATTTTTTACTTTAATTATCCTTCCTGGTAAACCTATAGGACAACTAGCACAACGTGGCTTTGCAATTCATTTCCCCCTTGATACAGTAACATATACAACAGAACTTCCTCGTGCAATTAAGAACCAATCACATGTGTGTACAGTGTCAACATCTGGGAAAACGGATAGAAACAGGCTTTTTAACCCACTAAAAGTAAAAAGGGCTCTTGAATGGTTAATAGATAACAATCCGTTGTACATGAATGTCAAGATTTAAGATACATTAAACAATAACACAGATATCGAGGCCAATATAGAAGTTTCTCAAAGTTGTGTTATTTTGTGCGATTATGGACAACAAAAATGTCAAATCATAAAAATTCCATTTATTTGATAGAAGATCAATCAAAACCTGTAGATTTCTTTACAAACCAGTGTATTGAGCAACTGACTTTTCCCTGGCTTTTCCCCATATGGGTAGAACGGTTTATTCTCAGAGAGAATTGTGAAACTAACACTTTTAAAATATTATAAAGCAAGATTGTACAATTTTGACTCCAGATGGAGAAAATATATCAGTTACCTATTAAATGCTGTCAATATGATGGAAAGAAACAAACTGTCAGAACTTATTTCAGTTTATACAAGGATATGTAAATCAAATAAATTGCACAGTGAACCTATAACAACAGGAGATCTGAATGTCGCATCAGATTACAATGTAATTGAAAATTCATACATGTTTATGAAATCAATACGTGGGACAGTTAACCCGTGCGGGTTCCGGGTGGCGAATAGGCCCGCAGCAGCGCTAAGCTTGTCGTTAAAAGTCCATTAAAGAGCGCTCATTAACCTGACATCGGGTCAGGCCGCTTTGCCCGCAAAGCGACTGGGATGTGTGCTCCAGGTTGTTGAATGGGGCAGCCCTGACATCGAGAGATGCGGGGTCGTCAGGCGATAATGCGGAAAACCTGACCGCAAACCATAGTGGTGCACCGTGTTGGGAAAAATGTCACGTTCCTCACACGTTAAAGAACCCTGCTGCAGGTCTTGGTAAGAGTAGGACCCGTAGGATCCCCATGCAGGAGGCTAAATTTCCCGTCCCTACCCATCACTCCTTTTTCCAGTGGCAGTCAAAACTCTCCTACCCGATTGGCCTTGTGTCCCTATTTCCTCCACTTCATCATCATTTCATGTTCATTGTATCACCACTTTCATGTTCATCTCCCGGATATAGCCGAAATCGTGCTGCTTGGGAGTAAAGTAATAACTAACTAACTAACGTGGGACAGTTGCTTATTGGAAAACTGTTCTTCAAGCTTAACAATCCAAGTCTTCTACTAGACAACATCATAAAGCTATTACCAATTCAAGTGTATTCTGATATCGATGGATCCAAAATTACCAGATTTGTTTCATATGAAAACAACAATATGTAACTTCACTAACGTACCGATGTTTAACATGCATGGCATTTATGTGCATTGCTTTAAACACTGCATTTAGGTTCATGTTGCTTAAGCATATACACATTAATAGGGAGTAAAACAATTTGAAATGCATGAATATTTTTTATTTGATGTTTAGTGTTAATAGGTATGTAATAGATGTTAATTCCTCATTTATATGAATATTTTTATACATGTTAGCAGGTAGCTAATATTTCGAAACAAACTTATCTATTTAAGCTTTACATTTTTACTATCAATGTTCATTAATATGAATACTTTTTAATGTCACTTTATGTTAATTTATTAGCTCACCTGACTTTGAGCTATTGTCATCACTTGGCGTCCGTCGTCCGTCCGTCCGTCGTCCGTAAACTTTTTAAAACGTTAACTCCTCTGACACCATAAGTCCAATTGAAACCAAACTTGGTATGGTTGTTCATTAGCATTCGGTGCTTAGAGCTAATGTGGGGATTTTTGATTCGTCGTAAAACATGGCTGCCGTGGCTAAAAATAAAACATAGGGGTAAAATGCAGTTTTTTTGCAAATAACTCAAAAACGGCTTCAGATATCAAAATTCTGGCATAGGGTTAAAGTGATCAGAACTTCAAGATCTACCTACCCTGAAATTTTGAAGAAAATCCAACAACCGAGTTATTGCCCTTTTTGTGATTTGTTTTGCAAATTTTGCACCTGTTTAGCTCAATATCTTGAAAACGATACAAGCTATTTGAGAAATTTAAATTGCATATTGTTAAGCACATCAAGTTCTACAAAATATGTAATAGGGTCAACGTTGTAGGACCTTTCCTTTGAGGAGTTATTGCCCTTAGAACGTCTAAATTAAGCATTTTAACAGCATTTCCTCATTACATTGAAAACATTAACTCCTCTGACACTTAAAGTTCAATTGAACCAAACTTGGTATAGTTGTTCATTAGCATTAGGTGTATAGAACTGATGTGGTGATTTTTGATTGGTCATAAAACATGGCCGCTGTGGTTAAAAATAGAACATAGGGGTAAATGGCAGTTTTTTGCAAATAACTCAAAAACAGTTACAGATTTTAAAATTTTAAGATCCACCATAAAGTCAGATGACCCCTTATTAAACTTATGACCCTTTGAATGGCAAATAGATTTTGCCTAATAACCTTTACTTCAGGCACATATGCAAGGTGAGCGATTCAGGCTCCTGGGAGCCTCTTGTTGTTTGATATCTTGATGTAAATACCAGATCAACAATGCTTTTTTTGTCATAAGCTTATTTTAAAAACAATATGTTGAATACTACATATTGTAACAACACCGACTTGTTTTTATCTGTGTTTTACTTTATATGTTACTTTTTAAATATATGATTATGTAGATAATTTACATGTTCTTTTTTTATCTTTAATATTTTGTGTCACAAATCACTTGAGGTCTGTTCAAAATACCCAACAAATATAATTAAAAAAACATAGATTCACTAAAAATATTACAATACATATTGTTTAATTTTAAAGTTTCACAATATTTCAAATAAAAACACATCATTTTTTACATGTATGTTATAATTGCTAATAATAAATTGCTAGTCAACTTTTCTACAGAAATTGATGTTATTTACAATACTTAAAATCAAAAACAGAACTATTTTGATTTTTTTTTACATTTTTCTATTTTTTTTATTTAAGCATGTCCATAATAGAATTTTACATATGTAATTTTTTCTACATAGTATATATCAACAGACACCTACTATAGAAGTGGTAATTTCACACCTTTCTTAAGGTTAAATTGAAAACATAAAATAAGGGTTAGGGTTAAGGTAAAGACATACAATAAGGGTTAAGGTTAGCATGAAAACACAAATATAGGGTTAGGGTTAGCGTTAAGACATACAATTATGATTATGGTTAGCATGAATATATATGATAAGGGTTAAAGTGTAAAGACAGATTATAAGGGTTTGGGTTAGCATTAAAAGATAAATATAGGGTTAGGGTAAGTATGGAGACATACGATAAGGGTTAAGGTAAACATGAAAACATAAACTAATGGTTAGTGTAGTGTAACCAAAATATCATAAAATGTTATATGATTGTGATACCTGTTGATCTCACCTGACACGTGTCATATGCAATTTGAATTTTTAAAATATCTTGTATAGTTTTTAAGATATAGGGCTAAATAAGTGCAAAATTTTGAAAAAATCCAGAAAAAGGGCAATAACTAATACTAATTAGGATGGCTAATTAGACTACAAACCGGCCCTGTGCATAGTATGGTATCTTTGTCAGTAATATCTTGTCCATCACCATCTTTATCAAGGCATCATGAAGTGGTGTTGCAGCTGTAAGCCAACTTTTGTCTCTTTGTGTTGATAAAGGTCCATGGTCACATTCAGTGGGTGCGTAGTCACTGTATGCCATCATCCATTGATGATTGTTAACTGTGTAGTGAATAATACCAAACCATACACCCTGAAAGTTTATACAAGTGTTAAATAAAGTAGTCTTACCATTATGCATGTTATAGACAATATTTCCTTGGTATAAATATGTAATTTAGCAGATCTTCTCGGCGTTTAAAGTAACTATGTCATGATTGCGGACATCAGAACAAAAAAGCAAAATAAAAATTTTAAATATTAAATGTTATTCATGTTATTGGAAATAAAAGTAATAACAAAATTACCGTATAAGTGGTTTTTTTCGCGGGTGGAAAACTTCGCGATTTTGTTGAAAAAGGGGATGATTTTATTTACGCGTAATATATATTTCGCGGTTTAGAATATATTATAACACTTTATATAGGCAATTAATATTTCGCGAGTTTTAATTTTCGCGTCCCGTTGTTGGTCGCGAATAAAGCGAAAATTAAATCACCGCGAAAATAACCACTTATACGGTACTTTACTTGGATGATCAATCTCAAATGTCAATGAAAACTCGTTTTTATGTTTGTATTTCATAGATAATAAAGAAAAATTTATTATTTCCCTTATGAATCAAATGATTACTATAAAATAATCACATTAAGATTCATTGACTTTAACATATTAAAATTCCTTGAAGCATGACGACCCTATGTGCTGCCCCCATTCAACCACCTGGGCACAGATCTCAAGATCTTTATAGGCTATTGCTTGACCCGATGTGAATGCATCGTTTGAACAAAGTTGTTCATGTTGAACATCGCTTATTAACTTGATTGCAACAGATTCCGTTTCCATACTCGTTAGACCATCGTCCCTAAAGAAATAGCGTTGAACACATTTGGCGACTTCAGGGTAGACTGTTATGATTTTGACTGCTCTAAATAGATGCTTAGTCATTCTGTATGCTAGTGGTTCGTTTCCAGACTTCATATTTCCGTTCTCCCACTCTAGGAATCTCAGAAAATATCGATCAGACATAGATTTCTTTTGTAAATGGATTTAGAGCGGCCTACTTCATTTACAGATAATAAAGGATGGCAGATATATGTATTTGTAAAATTGTGTAGTTTTACATCTGATGATATTACACCAGTCCATGTAATAATATATTTTAAGATATCTTGTATGTTTTTTTGTTGTTGTCTTAATTTTCAATTCTCATACAATGTACAACGCGAGAAGCAAAGGTGTACCAAAGGGGTAATCAGTATCATAAAACCGTGAAGACAAAGACAAAACCAGCAGACAAAAAATCATCACAACAAAACAAACCACATAACAACATAAAACACACACACATAACAACAAAACCGCATTCAGCAACGCGAACTCAAGTCGAAACGAGAGTGAACTCAGGTGCTCCAGAAGAGTAAGCAGTTCCTGCTTGCTATAGCACACCCGTCACGTTGCCAAAGATCGATTAAGTGTTGGTCAAATCCGGAAAGGATGACATTACAAAACTCTATGTCAAACCAACATCTGTGCTCATCTGAGAGATAGAAATCCCGTATTTGCATACAAGCACATGATGTCGTCCGTAAAATTTCTTGAGTGATGACAACAACCTGGGAGCAACGTACCCCTGTGTTAACAATTTGCTTGTCAGCCGTGTAGCTCTATCAAGGAAGTCGTTGTACTCCCCACATGCTCTGGAATAACGAATCAATTGTGATACGTAAACTCCATATGCTGGAGCGGACGGAATGTTGCTACACAGAAAGGGAAAGTTAACTATTGGAAAGTTGAAGTCATCACGTTTGTCAGAGAGCCTTGTACAAAGCCTTCCTTGTGTGTCAATTTCGAGAAATAGATCCAAATATGAAGCAGACCTCCTAGATTCTGTAGTGTCCTTTACCTCAAGTTCCTTCGGATATATGAGATGTAAATAGTCACCAAATCGAGGCTTGTTTAGTGAAAGGACATCAATATAACGAAATGTGAGATTGAAGGATAAAGCATAACTATTCATAAAAATAAAAATAAATTAATCAGAAATATTCGAATTTGAAAAACTTATTTATATTGATTTTAAAAAACTGTTTTGTTATTTCTACACAATTCAAATTATTTTTATTATTGAAAATTTTTTTTTTAACTTGACATGTTACCATTGCCATTTTTTTAGCTTACCAAAATACAAATTATAATCCATTATACTCATGTGAAGCTTTGGAAAACTATTTATTTTGTACAAAATACGAAATAAGTAAACTTGAAGTTTTAAAACAAAGAAAAAATATTACCCATGCAGAAACGACTGCGCTTAATGAGCTTACACTAAACGAAAATATTGTAATTAAAAAGGCAGATAAATGTTCCACACTCTGCATATTAAATAAAACCAATAACATATCAGAGGGTCTACGACACCTTGAAAATGATTCGTTTTATGAAAAAATTGAAAATCCCTAAGTCATTAGTTCATTAGTTATTGCTTTACTCCCAAGCAGCACGATTTCGGCTATATCCGGGAGATGAACATGAAAGTGGTGATACAATGAACATGAAATGATGATGAAGTGGAGGAAATAGGGACACCAGGCCAATCGGGAAGGAGATTTTTGACTGCCACTGGAAAAATCCCTAAGTCAATGTGAGATATCTTATTATAATCCCCGTATAAATGTTTTGTATTGACATTTATAGAGCATGGGAAACTTGGCGAAAGAATAGAAAAAGAACAATCCATCTTATCATATATTTAAACTACAAAAATAAACAAGCATATTACTAAGTTTGTAGAGAAATATGGAGCTTGACAATTTTGCAATGTAACATTCTCAACTGCCCTTTGTGAAACAGTTTTCAGGTTAGTAAAATTTCGATTAGATTTAAAAATTATAACTTGGGTCACCGGGGATGTATGGTACTTTATTTCAAGGTGTAAGTTAATAGGTTTTTCGAGACTATATATCAAATTCATAAATATATGGTTGCAGATAGTAATAATAGCACAGCCGCTCAACTCAAAAAACTTTTTCCTTAATTTCTTTTATTATTTCTAGATGGCGATGGCACGTAAGTCAATCATGTGGATGTAGTTTCGCCAAATAAACCCTGGCACGATGCTTGTCTCCTTTAAAGAATACTCTGTGTGAGTATATCGCCCATTACGGGGAGCAAGGCATAATTGATTTTCTCTTCATGTCATGGAATCCCCCTAAAAACATACAACAAGTTCAAGTGAAAAGTTAGCACTTCAAGTTCAGATCATTCTCTTTACAAATTTCAAATATTGTCGCTTCGTCTTGGCGATGACTAATTAGATCAAAAGTCAATTATTCATTTATAAGCAGGCTAGCTGTAAATGTTTAGAATCTAGTCTTGAGTCAATCAATCATCTAGATGGTCAATTTGGGCATCCATAAAATACATTTTCTTACATGCTCTTATTACATGATGAAAATTTTAATGCATTTTATTTTAAGGTGGCGTAGATGAAGAAGTGGGAGAACCAGGTATTCCTGTTATAAAGCCAGAACTTTGTACGTTCAAATATACCATACTGCATGATCAGACCAAACTGCAAAGTATGAAAGTAACAATGACAAAAAAAAAGAAAGCTACACTTAAACCGTCCTTGCCTTCCATTGATGACCAGTCAGCGATATTGCAGCATAAACAAGTTGTTAAATATAAATAAAAGTTGAAAAAAGTCAACTTTTGAAGTCAAAAGCCAGATTAAACAAAAAGTATGACTAGATAAAGACATTAATATATAATTATAAAATCAACATAAAGAACGAACAAACTTAAATATAAAAAAAAGTTTTCATTTGCTGTTGGGCAATTGATTGCCCGACCAATTGCCCGACCCTAACAGCAAAACGAAACGAGTGTCTGTCTGGTGTGAGATTGTGTACAGGTTTCTGATTTCTTGTTGAAATTTGGCATAATACAATTTTGGAAATTCTCGAAATGTGAGGGATATCATCGGTCAATGGCTGTCTTTTTTAAAATCTATCGACAAACTCTCGATGTCCATATACTTTACAGACTCGGTTCTTTTTCTCCCTCACCAAAAGGGTATCAACAGGATTGTAAACCTACTCCGTCTCAAATCGATCGGCGATGTTCCTTAATGTTTGATGCAAAGAAACTGGAGGTGGCTGTTGAAACTAATATAAATAAAAAACAATTTCTTAAAGATGATATAAAACATGGTGTATGGGATATAATCTTGTACATGTTGTAACCAGCATTAAGTTGCGCAATTATTTCACATGTGTTTTCCGTATAATTGGTACTAGTTTTTATCAGGATGTAAAAGACACATGGGATGAATGATATACATCTTGTTATAATCATAATTAGAAATATATGTGTCAAACAATCGAACGACAATTTAAAGAAAGATGAGCTTATTATATTTTGAATAAATCATAATTAAATGGCATGAATAGAAATGGGGATGTGCTTTTAGACCAATATTGCAGAAAATCTACACATATTTTGAAATGTAATTGTTTCGACATTGTATACATATTTATTCTACATATTTAGATATTTACCTTTCTTTCTCTGCACTTCAATGACATACAGGCATTCATGACTTAAAATGGGATGAAGCCAAAGCACATTTTTGTAATATATTTCTTTTTTAATCAACTTTAGCCGGACCATAAAATTAATCACATATAGACATGAATGGTCATTTTTATCGATATATTTTTAAAGAAAATAGAAAATTTCGTAATTAAATAGAAGGAACTAAAATGTTACAAAATGTGGTTAAAAGTAAGAAAATAAAGACTAAATATTACTTACATATATAAGTGAATATAAATCATTCACTTTTGGTCTCCTTGAAGAAATTTATTACGTCAATTTTTCTATTTTTAGAAAAGGGTCAAATTATTTTGATTTTTGAGTATAAAAGTTTGAATTGCGAAAAAAAGAAATCACATTTTCACTCACTTTTTTCCTCTATTTGTAAAACATTATCTTATCTTTCGTTTGTAACAAAAATAAATGGTTCAAATGTGTTCATTGACTCAAAAACACCACATTTGTGGATTATACCAGAATATTAGGTTTTAAATAAAAAGTGTACTGAGTTACCATTAACATGTTTAAAACGGAATAGGAATCAAAAACCAACAACAATATCTTAAATCCAACTAGTTAAGTAGAGAACAATAACTTTGCACAGAAAAAAAGAAAGAAAATCATCGAAAAACTAACTAAAAAACACATAAGAGTTAAGTGGCGAATAGAGGTTTTAAAAACATTTAAGTTTTATAACTTAATAACAAACCTTTGGCGATATTTTGGACTTAATAGAAAGATAAGAGTTTTGGCTTTCAGAACATATTAGTTTGACGCCTCTAAAATGGTCAGAACATTGTGCAATTTGAGCTCAAAGATTAGACATTTTTAAGCGTGAAGTCATAAGTTCAAAAGACGACCAAATCATTGTACAATGACGGCTCCAGCAGGTGGGGTGTTCCGGTAGCCCCTTAATGTCGCTTAGTGACAAAATGTTAAAAAAAAATCTTATAGATTTCAGGCAAAACTGTCATGAACATCTTCAACAACAATGCTTTATGTAGAGCCCTCCCCCTTTTTTCGAAAATTTCTTGATTTGGTCCTGGATGCTTACGTGCACAGTTTATACTTTTAGTTTCAAATAGATAGTCTAGTAACATAATTTCAAATTTTTCGCCAAAATATACAGCATTAATTTATTGTTTTTCTGCAATCGAATTTTTATTCAGTTCAACATATCAAACGCACCTCAAAAGTCAAGTACACCTTTCACAAATTTTTAAAACTTTGCTTTTATCAAACATCGCAGGTTAAAAATAAAAGCAAAGACCAAATAATAAATTTCTTGTGTTCACACAAACCCAAAACTAGCACATATTCTTCATAATTACACCAAAAAATGAAAATTCTTACAATTACTAATCAATCAGATTATAGTTAAAATGTAAATACGGGACACTCCGACAGTTTTCCGAGTCATCTTCAGACAATTTTCTCAAAATCTTACATATTCAATTAAGTATAACTTTATTATCATTCGTCAGAAGTATGCAGTTTCACCTTAAAAGTAGCCTTACAACATTTTCTTGATCTAAGTATACAATTTGTTTGATTAAAATGACAATTAATGTTGCAAAAGTTAAAATTAACGTGTATTTTTGCTACTTTTATTCGTGATTTTTAATTCGATAAAAATTGTAGAAAACTATCATTGTTTTTTTAAATTTCAAATGCAAACAAAGAATTGGGCAAAATATTTCATGATGTGATTTACATTTTTTTTCGTGTGTTTTTTTAGGTAAAAAAAACAATTTTAAAAATCAAGCCGTTAAAGATTTTCATAGGGTACATGTACAAAACAACATTTTTGATATCTTCTGACCATATTTGACTTGTCAAACATATATATCCATAAAATTGGATAATCAACCTTTTATTTGAGTTCAAAAAATCTCATGAGGTTTTTGGGTAATTTAAACTTTTTAATTAGACGACTTTTTCGATATCCGCCGCTGGCCTACTACTCTTACCGAGACCTGCAGCAGGGTTCTTTAACGTGCAAGGAACGTGACATTTTTCCCAACACGGTGCACCACTATGGTTTGCGGTCAGGTTATCTGCATTATCGCCTGACGACCCCGCATCTCTCGATGTCAGGGCTGCCCTGACATCGAGAGATGCGGGTTGTGAGTAGGCCCGCAGCAGCGCTAAGCTTGTCGGTAAAAGTCCACTAAAGAGCGCTCAGAAACCTGACATCGGGTCAGGCCGCTTTGCCCATAAAGCGACTGGGATGTGTGCTCCAGATGGCAGCGGGGTCGTCAGGCGATAATGCGGAAAACCTGACCGCAAACCATAGCGGTGATGGATAAAAGTCACGTTCCTTGCACCCTAAAGAACCCTGCTGCAGGTCTCGGTAAGAGTAGGACTCGTAGAATCCCCATGCAGGAGGCTAAATTTCCCATCCCTACCCATCACTCCATTTTCCAGTGGCAGTCAAAACTCTCCTACCCGATTGGCCTTGTGGGTATGAAATGGTCAAAGGGCACAATCATCCCCTATTTTTTTATATGAAGCTTAGTAGCATATGTTGTTTAGCCTGCAACTTGACAAACAAAAAACGCTCCGTTATTTTAGTAGTATAGAAAATTTTGGTGCATTCTGAACTCCATAGTTCTTTAAGTGATCGGTAGGATGGATGTTGTACTGCTGCAATGACACAAATGTCAACCCACAATCACGGCATGTGTAATCATCTTTTTCCTAAACAAAAGAAAGAGATAGTTATTAGTATTAGTTTGATAAGTACATCCAAAGAGAAATTGTGCAAGTAAGGTCACAAAATGAGCATCGTATTTTTGTTTGATTACAGTATTTGCCCTATTATAAAAAAACAGTCTAGTGTGTTGTGGCAACAGGTAGGAACTGCTTACTTTTCCATAACACCTGAGTTCACTTTCAATTTCACAGGATTATTCCTTGATTTGTCATGATCTTTTACCTCAACATCAGCACTGTGCACCTTCATATAGTAATTTGTGTAAACTAAAAACTGAACTATGGGAATAAAATTGTTTCAAGGATTTTTTTATGTGTTGTAACTGTTGAAAGGGCCATAACTCCCATAAAACATTGCAGATGAAAATTCTGGTACAAACTCAGCTAACATCTACAACATGTATAAAGAAATTAGGTATGGAACTCAATACTGAGGGGGTTGTTTTTCCACTACTGATAAGCAAGTAAAAACATATGCACGTTAGACAGAGTGGTCGGAATGTCCAAAGTAGATGGGCAGCTAACAATACACAAACCTAAAACATTTACACGACAGTTTCTCCAGCAACTACTAATAACATGGGAACTATATATGTGAAAAAAACCTAAACCCATTTACCTGTTTGCTATCCAATGCAATCTAAAATCTTATCTAGTCAATCTGACATCCTATCCAGTCAATCTGACATCATATCCAGTCAATCAGGTATCTATATCAGTCAATCTGACATCTTAACCAGTCAATCTGATATCCTTTCCAGTCACTTTGATATCCAAACCAGTCAATCTGATATCCTTACCAGTCACTCTGATATCTACACCAGTCAATCTAATATCCTTACCAGTCACTCTGATATCCTTACCAGTCACTCTGATATCTACGCCAGTCAATCTAATATCCTTACCAGTCACTCTGATATCCTTACCAGTCACTCTGATATCCTGACCAGTCACTCTGATATCCACACCAGTCGCTCTGATATCCTGACCAGTCACTCTGATATCCACACCAGTCGCTCTAACATCCTATCCAGTCAATCTGATAACCTATCCAGTCAATCAGATATCAACACCAGTCAATTTGACATCCTTACCAGTTAATCTGATATCCTTACCAGTCACTCTGATATCCTAACCAGTCAATCTGACATCCTACCAAGTCAATCAAATATCTATCAGTCAATCTGACAGCTTAATCAGTCAATCTGATACCATATCCTTACCAGTATATCTGACATCCTTTCCAGTCAATCTGATATCTTATCCGGTCAATCTGAAATATTCTCTAGTCAATCTGACATCTTAACCAGTCAATCTGACATCATATCGAGTCAGTCAGATATCCATTTCAGTCAATCTGATATCCTTTCCAGTCACTCTTATATCCTTACCAATAAATCTGACAACTTAACCAGTCGATCTGATATACTTTCCAGTCACTCAAATATCCTAACCTGTCACTCTGATATCCACACCTGTCAATCTGATATGTTTACCAATCAATCTGACACCTTAACCAGTCAATCTGATATCCTAACCTGTCAATCTGACATACTATCCAGTCAATCAGATATCCATATAAATCAATCTGACATCTTAACCAGTCAATCTGACATCTATATCAATCAATTTAACATCATAACATACACAACCAAGGAAATCAGTAGAGGGATATATACAGGTTTTACATCTAGAAGTGATGAGAGATGGATTTTTATCACATTTAGTTAGATATTTGTCAAATTAGGAAACGAGCATGTTTGTTGACGTCAATTTTTATCCTGGTTGACCTATGACGTTTTATACATTCTTATCTTACAACCAGTTAGTTAGTTAGTTAGTTATTGCTTTACTCCCAAGCAGCACGATTACGGCTATATCCGGTAGATGAACATGAAAGTGGTGATACAATGAACATGAAATGATGATGAAGTGGAGGAAATGAGGACACAAGGCCAATCGGGTAGGAAAGTTTTGACTGCCACTGGAAAAAGAAGTGATGGGTAGGGACGGGAAATTTAGCCTCCTGCATGTGAATCCTACGGGTCCTACTCTTTCCGAGACCTGCAGCAGGGTTCCTTAACGTGCGAGGAACGTGACATTTTTCCCAACACGGTGCATCACTATGGTTTGCGGTCAGGTTATCCGCATTAACGCCTGACGACCCCGCATCTCTCGATGTCAGGGCTGCCCCATTCAACCACATGGGGTACACATCCCAGTTGCATTGTAGGCAAAGCGGCCTGACCCAATATCAGGTTATTGAGCGCTCTTTAGTGGACTTTTACCAACAAGCTTGGCGCTGCTGCGGGCCTATTCGCTACCCGGAACCCGCACAGGTAATGTCTGGTACAACCAGAGTAATACTTTTTTTATAATTCTAGAAAGTAGTAAAAGTTAAGATAAATGAATGGAAAGAACAATTTCCAAAAGACAAGTTTTACCTCAGGTTGAAAGAGGCTAGAAGTGATCCAGAGGTTTTTGTTAGCAGTTTAGGTATGCTATTGTTAAAATTACTTTTGGATGAATAAGTATAACATCATCATGAAGTTTTACATATAAACATTATGATACGAACATACAAAAAAACATAGTGAAATACCGTGTACCATGTATTATGGACACTTTGTTATAAGTTTCGTCATTATACTAAATATATTTCTTAAAATAAAATTATGAGGCTAATTCATATATTTATCCTTTCTTGATTAATTTACACATTTATGACAACGAAGTGTTTGATTCAGAAACAACATCCATTTTTATGGTCATAATGAAAAATTCCTATATGTGCATCAAACCGAATGGCAGAGACGGCTTATGCACATGTATGGTTCAGAAATTGCTCTTCTTGATGGAACTTACAAAACAACTAAGTATGCCTTACCATTATACTTCCTGTGTGATCTTACAAATGTAAACTACATAACAGTAGCAACATTTGTAATTGAAACCGAAGATAAAAAATCCATGATTGAGGCATTAACCATCATCGAAGAGTGGAATCCAGAATGGAAACTAACTTTCTTCACGTCGGACAATTGTGAGAAAGAAATTAGTTCCTTAGAATCGTTTTTCCCAGGTATTCAAATGCATGTTATGATGAACTTATACATTTAGATTATAACATTTTTTTTTGTCCAATCAAATTTGTCATATTAAATTTTGTTTTGTAGGTGTGCAAAAAGGGCGCATTAAAGTTAAATGGCTTGCATTGTATCATAGTCATACGACAAAGACGTCAAAACAATTTTATTATTTGGTCACAAAATGTTACGTTAACATTTGCAGGTTCCCTTTTAGATAAATGGCCACAATGAGGATGTTTTGTACGTCTAATGTCCCGTGCGGGGCCCGGGTGGCGAATAGGCCCGCAGCAGAGCCTAGCTTGTCGTAAGAGGCGACTAAGGGTCTTGGGATTCTGACGTCGGGTCAGTGCTCAGCCCACAGAGCGACCAAGTGTGTACCCTAGTTGGCTGAATAGGGTGGCCCTCGTCCGCGGGGGTTGTCAGGTCTATAATACGGAAACCCTGACCGCCGACCATAGTGGGCCAACGTGTGTGGAGAGAGCCACGCTTCATGCACGTAAAAGACCCCTTTGTGGACCGCCAAGTAGTGCACCACATCGGCTAAATTTTCCGCCCCTACCTACCTCTTCCCTTTTCATGTGGTTCTTCAAAATGTACCGGTCCTTTGTGTCCCATCCCACCCCCATATTTCATTCATCATCATCATTTCATGTTCATTGTATCATCCTTTTCATGTTCATCGCCTGTAAATAACCAATATAGCGTTGCATGGGCGTAAAACACCAACTCACTCACTCACTCACTTGTACGTCAAATTATGCTATTTAGAAAGATCAAGCTATCAGTAATCTCTTTCTTAATCAGACACTCAGACAAAGCATCATCTTTATAATTCTGCAATGTTTCATCATCAGGGATGATGCATATTCTCCCAAACATGTCATACATCTGTTATAAAAGAATTTTTTTCTTTACTTGTAAGGCATCTCACTAGACAGACATTCTATAAGTGCTATATATATCTAGTATAAATACTTTTTTCAGTAATCTTTGGTATATTGGTATATTTATGTAAGCGTGAAAATAAAACCAAGCTAACTCTAAGTTAATTAACTTAAAAAAGAGAACATAAAATAAACCAAAAAATATAAATATCTTTCAAAAGTTCTTGAAAACTACTGTCCCGTGCGGGGCCTGGGAGGCGAATAGGCCCGCAGCAGCGCTAAGCTTGTCGGTAAAAGTCCACTAAAGAGCGCTCAGAAACCTTACATCGGGGTCAGGCCGCTTTGTCCACAAAACGACTGGGATGTGTGCCCCAGGTGGTTGAATGGGGCAGCCCTGACATCGAGATGCGGGGTCGTCAGGCGATAATGCGGAAAACCTGACCGCAAACCATAGTGGTGCACCATGTTGGGAAAAATGTCACGTTCCTCGCACGTTAAAGAACCCTGCTGCACGTCTCGGTAAGAGCAGGACCCGTAGGATCCCCATGCAGGAGGCTAAATTTCCCGTCCCTACTCAACACTCCTTTTTCCAGTGGCAGTCAAAACTCTCCTACCCGATTGGCCTTGTGTCCCATTTCCTCCACTTCATCATCATTTCATGTTCATTGTGTCACCACTTTCATGTTCATCTCCCGGATATAGCCGAAATCGCGCTGCTTGAGAGTAAAGCAATAACTAACTAACAAACTTGAAAACTACTTACTATTTTGTATTTCAACTACATGTATATGCTGTATTTATCTTTTGTGTCTGATTCTTCACTGGACTTTGACATGTCCTGGATTTTATCTACTAATAATTGTAAATCAAAAGATTTATATCATATTGTAAAAATTATGGTCAAAAGTGGTGACAATCTTTAAAAAAATAATGACCATATTCTATTATATAAAACAAGCTATTATTTGATCTGAAACTATTCTGGACTTTGGTAAAAATTCATTTCTATACTTAATTATGAGATGACTGACTTGAACTAAGGGGGTTAGTCATGCCGGCATGGCTAAGGAGGTTAGTTAAGTTCACATGTTTTAAAATTTCTACAAAACTAATCTAAACCATTAGACATGCCAGCATGACTAACCCCTCTAGTATTTATAATGCAACTTCAAAAATAATTAAATTGTTCTATAATAATAGAAAGAAATATGATGTAAGCTTTATCTTAAGGCATGTTACAAAAATAAAAGAATAATAAATTGTTGATATACATACATGTACCAGACTCGCTTACTCGCGAGGGTTTTAATGGGGTTCCTTTGAACGCAATGTACTTGTAAGATCAGGCACAATATGTATTTTAACCAAATGCATGTACATGTATATACAAAGAAATTGTTGTATAAAATCCGAAATTTTTAATTAATGTATATCATGCATGCCTTGTGCATTTCAATTTTTTCCTTAGGTTATACATAAGGTATATATTCTATCGCGGGCTCTGACTCAAAAGTAAGCAATCACTGACTCACCCACCCACTTTTCTAGATAACATACATAACATAAAAATATGCTTGCAACAATGGGGGAATGCATTTTTCTTCCGAGACTGGAGTATCACGTCTTAACATAAATGTATATAGTGGCAGAAAACAAAAGATGTGCCAGACGTGTGGTGTCGGATGCTTGGACTTGCATCATTGAAAATACCCTGAACTTAAAGCACCACTCAAAACAACGTATTGGCTGTGCCGAAAGTGTCATAAAACATCGGGCCTTTATTATTATGTGTAATAAATGAAAATGAAAATCTATCGAAGTAAAAAATGTAGAGCATGTACAATGAACAGCTTACTCAATTGATGAAATGTATTTTCCTACACTAAATTTGTTATAAACAAGTAGTGTGTATGCCATTATCATATGCATGTCGTGTTTATGATATTAGAATCAATTTGTACACATTTACTTGTTTCAGTGTTATTTAATTTGTTGTCCCCCGCAGCAACGCGTCGGAGGGACTTAGTAATGGTTTCTGTCCGTCCGTCAGTCACGTTTTTTGTGGGTGCAACTCCTCGGACACTATTGAACGGATGTTGCTAAAACTTTACACAGTGATAGGATACTAATTGATCATCCCATATTTGAAATTTTCAAAATGGCCGCCATTTCCATGGAAACAGGGAAGAAAGGTAAAAAAATAGGACATTCAATATCTCGGTTACCTAGGTGCACAGGGTTCTGAAATTTTGTAGGCTGATAGAGCAAAAGGTACTCTATAATAATACGAAAAAAAATTTGAAGTGATATTTACGGTTTTCGAGTTATTTACGAATTTGTGATTTTTCAGTCCGAAAAATGGGACTTTGTCAAACGTTTTTGTGGGTGCAACTACTCGGACACTACTGAACCAATGTTGCTGAAACTTTACACACTGATAGGGTACTATTAGTAGGTGATCATCCCATATTTGAAATTTTCAAAATGGCTGACGTTTCCATGAAAACGGGGAAGAAAGGTCAAAATATAAGACATCCAATATCTCGGTTACCTAGGTGCACAGGGTTCTGAAATTTTGTAGGCTGATAGAACAAAAGGCACTGTATAATAATACGAAAAAAAATTTGAAACAATATTTACAGTTTTTGAGTTATTAACGAATTTGTGATTTTCCTGTCCAAAAAATGGGACTTTGTCAAACGTTTTTGTGGGTGCAACTACTCGGACACTACTGAACCAATGTTGCTGAAACTTTACACACTGATAGGGTACTATTAGTAGGTGATCATCCCATATTTGAAATTTTCAAAATGGCTGACGTTTCCATGAAAACGGGGAAGAAAGGTCAAAATATAAGACATCCAATATCTCGGTTACCTAGGTGCACAGGGTTCTGAAATTTTGTAGGCTGATAGAACAAAAGGCACTGTATAATAATACGAAAAAAAATTTGAAACAATATTTACAGTTTTTGAGTTATTAACGAATTTGTGATTTTCCTGTCCAAAAAATGGGACTTTGTCATATCAAACATTTTTGTGGGTGCAACTCCTCGGATACTACTGAACGGATGTTGCTGAAACTTTACACACTGATAGGGTACTGATAACAGGTGATCATCCCATATTTTGACAACCTATTTCTATCGTTTCTCAGAGAATATATTGCTTGAATTGACATACCACACAACTTTTATGCGGTGGCGGGGGACACATGGCTACGCGTAGCAATCTTGTTGTATTTTAACATTTTTCATTCGTGTACATTGATTTAATGGGTCCCCCTTTTTTAAGGGGCCATTAATGTTACATTCTTGTTTGTTCCCACAATGACTTTTATTCTGGTTAACCAAATGCTGTGAAATTTTATATTTTGGGGTCCCCCTATTATTCGTTTATAAACTAGGGGCCCTAAAAGGGCAAAAATTCAAACAAGGGGTTGCATTAAGTCGTACAGCCGCTCGACCATTTAGAAAAGAGGTATAGTAGTACAAATGACAACAAAGTTCCAGACAATAAATTTTGCTACGCCTGACGCGCGTTTCGTCTATTCAAGACTCATCAGAGGCGCTCTACCAAAAATATTGAAAATGCCAAACACTGTTTGAATATGAAGAGCATAGAACAGTATAACCAAAAATACCAAACTGGGGAACCAAATTATTACTAAGATATTCAACCTATGTCTGGGGTAGGAAGAACCTTAGGGTTTAGACAATTTTGAAATTTAGACGGATAATTTAAAGCTTTGATGTATTCTCCAACTCAAAAGTGTTGGTGCCGGAGCGGGCTTACCTCGGGGAATTTAAACTCCACCAGCAGTGCTAACCTTCACGTGTGTTCGAAATACAAATGACAACAAAGTTCCAGACAATAAATTTTGCTACGCCTGACGCGCGTTTCGTCTATTCAAGACTCATCAGAGGCGCTCTACCAAAAATATTGAAAATGCCAAACACTGTTTGAATATGAAGAGCATATATATGCTATAGATTTACACTTAATAGTCAAGAGTCAAAGTTCAATCTCAATACTTAAAGTATATACACATGTTTAGATTTAACTTACAAAGTGAATGTTTTAATTTTTCATGACCCCTTTTAAAATAGAAAAAAATGACAACTTGATACTACCATTAGAACATATTAGAAATAGATTACAACTGTTCCAAGTCTTTAATATACACATGGCCATTTGTCTTGCAAGTATGGCATCTGAGGGAAAATTACAAACAGGCACCACTTGATGATCACTTCACATTAAAAAAAGTGCATACTTTCTGTTATATATAGTTCTAAATCATTAATCAGGAAGGTGTTGTAGGAGTTGGTGAGTGTGGTCTTCGTACCATCTGACTGGAATCTTCAAAAAAACATATTTACATCCAGGCTACATATTGCTGCTTCCAATGATGTATCAGTAATGATTTATTTCCGTGATGCTGCCCTTATCATGAAACAGTACCTAAGTAACATTCACAAAGTTCATCGCATTGTAGTCCGAGATTGCTCTGACGTCCTCGGCAGATTTTCCAGCAAGCTGGTGCCGTGGGACGTCAGAGCTCCTTCCATATCAAAATCTCGGACTAATCGCATTGCTATTCAGCTGGTGTCCAGTTTATGAATGCATAGATGTCAAGTTTTAAAAATCTTAAAATTGGTATCACCAATCTTGTCAATGCTAGTCATGTGGTAAAAAATTGTAAAGAACATTCCAACAGACGAACTTCTTAATGACACAGACAGTCCTCATTGTGTGCCTGGAATCCTGTTCAAAAGCAGATTCAGTGCCAACTTTCCTCATCCTAGACAGTTTATGTTGCTGTAAAATATCACAAAAGTAACAGCATTAAGTTAAAAACAGTTTTTGACAAATCTACAACCAATAGATATTTGAGAACAAAACTTGAAAAAAAAACTTATTTTTGTTTGGTTTTGCTATTCATATTAAACATTGAGCATCTATTCATATCAAACATAAATAGATAATAATGAGATTTGAAAAATAAACAAAAACAAATTAAAAAAATTCATTTGCAGCAAACATTTTATCAAGTTGCACATAAATGAAATAGTCAATAATTTGAACCGTGCATGAAAAAAAAAACAAAAAAACAATTGATTGATTCTTTTTATAAAAAAGAAATATTGGACAAAACATCCATAATACATGTTGTAATATATTTATGAATGTGCAGAGTAACTATTCATTTAAAAAAATGTTGTAATGTACATGTACTTTTATATGCAGTTTAATCATGTTATTACTAATAAAACAACCATAACCTACCTACATCTCAAACCAATATACTGTATATATATGCATGTGCCAATTTGACAACCTGAAAATATAAAACCAAAATGTAATGAAATTGTCTTGTATAGCATAAAATTTAGTGCTGTTTCAGTTTTAGACATTTGAAATTTATATACTCAGTTAAATAACCACTGGATTTAACAAAGGTGTGAAGCAACAAACTGGGACTTCTATTGACTCTTGAGAAAGCAATTAAGCATAGAAAATTTTCAGATTATGAATAACGATTATTAAGATCTACGAACCCCAACTAGTTAAGCACATGTGTCATATGTGAGGGGGGGGGGGGGGGGGGTAAGGACCTTTTTCGGGACACCGGGATTGGCCATATTTAAGCTCGGGATTCCGGGATTTGGACAATTTAAGTTCGGGATTCCGGGATAATATTATATCAACTTTACCGGGCTTCGGGATTTTCTCATTTTTAAGTCGGGATGACGGGATTTTGTAAAAATTAGTTCGGGATTCCGGGAACAGACCCCCTCCTTCCCCCCCTCATATGTCATGTATGTGTTAATAACAATTTATTCTCAAAAGTGGATTTAGAAACGGAGAGCCAGGCACAAGCCCTCCCGTTTGACAGAAAAATTTGGTTAGGAACTGTAAGAAACAAAAGGTTTCAGAAAATTTTGTTTTAAATTGCGTGCCCTCCCATTTGAAAATGTCTGAAACCGCCACAGACTCTTGAGTTCATATTATAACTTTACTAACATACTAATATTTGTATTCTATGTGTTCTATGGTCATTACCGGATCCTAAGATCGCAATGTAAGAGGGAGGTTTGGCGCCATAAAACCTGGTTTAACCCACCATTTCGTTTGAAATGCCTGTACCAAGTCAGGACCATTGCGATCCACCAGTTCTCCGGTATGACTGATTCGTTTTTGTCATTTTCTCTGGACTATGAGATTGATCATTCAAGTTCGGTAGTTTGTTATTACCTTTATTGTAGTATGTGTTTATGTTGTGACTGGTTTGTTTTTGTACAGATATTTTATGCGAGTCCAGATAATCTTGATGCATGTCTTTTGGTGGTTTTAGATACCCAGAGATTGCTTGCAGGATAGCACATGTCCAAAATTATGAAAAGGATCTAAAGACGACTTAAATATACAAATTACAAAATTGTATTTTCCAAATTCAACATTTATGTGTCAGTCTGTGGCGGATCCAGAAATTTTCAAACGGGCGGGGGAGGGGGCGAAATTAAAAAAAAACCTTCTAGGACCTCTTATTCCATACAATTCCTTATCAAATTGTTTTGTCAAACAGAGGGTTGGGGCACCTTGTACGACCGTCCTAGATCTGCCTTTGTCAGTATTGTCATGGCTTTTTGACTGTCACAGAGTGGATTTGTGGGTGAATTGGTACACCTTGAAGGATGTGTCAGGTGTATGGGCTATGAAAAAGATTCCTGTCTTTGCCATGAGAAAACTATAACTATACACGTTTTCATTTTCCCAGCTTAAATTTGTAGTTGGCATGGCCGGCTTTAGAATAAGCATGGAAACTTGCTCCAGTCATAATTTAATGTATATATGCAATTGGTTTCATAGCTTTCCAGATTTTACATCATATTTTATAGGTCATCAGCATAATCATGACCATGTTTGAGAGGGACAAAACATCGTTAAATTGTAATAAAACCCATGGCAAGTAAACATTGTAAACAGTCTCCACTACTTTTGAACAGGGATTTAATAAAACTGTTTCGGACATCCCTGTTTTGAAATTTTGGTGATCTGAACGGGGCAAATTATTTGATAGCGAAATCAAAATTCGTGTTTCAACATGTTCAATCGAATCCATGTCAATCAATAGCATTGTCAAACTATTATGATCACGAAGAGCCCTGAAATAAGATGTGAACATAGTAATTACGTATAAATTTCCAGCCACGTTGTTTCTTCATAAGTCCGCAAATCATTCGTTTACGCTCCGTGTTTTGTTTACTATTTTTAAAATCATTCTCTTGTCAGCGTTTGAAATCGGAGGTCAAATAAAGAAATTTCATTAAAACCTGTATATTTTTGCATTTCATGGTGTATTAATCCCCACCAATTTCAACAGTATTGAAAAGTAAAATTCTCCATAAACATTTAAAGCTAAAAAGTGCTGGGGGTAGTGTGAAATCATCTTTTCTTTCGTATAATTTGAGTCGAAAGTGGCAAAAACTCGCCATTTCGTGTAACTCCACGATAGAAATAATTACTATAATTTTAAATCACAAAATTATAACTACCCCCAGCACTTTTTGAATAAGTTTGGATCATATTTATCCGTGTTTAAAATTTCAGCTCGATCTGTGGGGCGGAATACACCGTGATTTTGCAGTTTGTAAGGGGTCATGAATTACCCGGTAAAATCGACGATAAAACCACAAATAAAGCTTAGAAGTTCCTAATTTTTTCCCAGGGAGGCTAAATTTCCATAACAAAACCAAACAAACCATCCCCCATGCCTATTTTCCCGTGTAATGCCTTATATTCGAACTTCATATTTTCATCCCCCCTTTTTTCCACAATTTTAAAATGGCTTCCTTAACCACGCAGCGTAATGGTACGTTCGTTGACTTTACAAATGGTTAGTCTGCTTCTTTTGTGCCTCTCCGTTCTAAGCTTTCTCGTTTAATGTGTTTGGCATTATAGCTGGCCCTGATGCGGCTATTTTTGATATATTTGATTCCCCTTTGTTTGTTGACTTAAGTGTTACCAAAATTGCTAATATTTTTTTGTTTTCTGCGATGGCCCTTTTTATGTACGTTTGCATTTTTTCGGTTCGAAATTGCCTGTAAAAAGGAAACGGAATGGAATGATAAGAATTATGTCCGGTGATTTCCATTAGATGCCTCATTTCATAATAGTGAGCGAGTTGGTGCTTCACGACGGTATAACGCTACATAGGTTACTATAAGTTGCCAGGGGTATTATGTTTTTGACTGGTCCGTCTGTCCGTGATCAAAATATTCGTAACATATATCTCCGCTTTTATTAATCCTAGGCTTTTAATATCTGGTATGTAGCTTCAGGTGGGGTCCAATATGACGGGATACGTTTTAAGGTCTGTCGATCATATACTTCCTGTTAAATGAGCCGACTTACATTTTTTTCACTAAATTTTCAGGGTTGAAAATTTTCGCAACAGATTTCTCAGCAACTATTTATTGTAGGTATTTGATATTTGATATATAGCTTCGGGTAGCGGTCCCATATGGTGGAATTCGTTTTCAGGTCTGTTGATCATCTACTTTCTGTTTAAAGAGCTAACTTAGACATTTTTCACTAAATTTTCAGGGTTGAAAATTTTCGTCATAGATATCTCAGCAACTATTAATTGTAGGCTTTTGATATTTGGTATGCAGCTTCAGGGAGGGGTCCCATATGGTATGATACATTTCCAGGTCTGTCACTCATTTTTTACCTGTTTAACGAGCCGACTTGGAAAGACAACAACTTTCACTTTTTTATTCCTTGCTCGAAAAAGATATTATCTGTCCATTATGTAGACGCGTGTTCTTTCATTTTTAGGCGATGAACATGAAAATGATGACAAAATGAACATGAAATGATGATGATAAATAAAATATGGTGGTGAGGTGGGAAACAAAGGAACTGTAATTTTTAAGAACCACAAAACCATTTCATAAGAATTAACCGTGGTATGCCAGTATTTGATTCTTAAGTTAATTTATTCGATGCTCTTACAAATGAAAAGTTCTGCTTACGCATTGTGATAGTACAAGGTTGACCATTATGTCAAAATATGGGGCCAATTTCAGTACTTCCTAAACATACTCCTTTGTTTATCAATTTTGAGTTGCAGCTATTTACATTCCATGTCGGTGGAAGTCCTCTAAAGAGTGTCAGGACCTTACATCAGGTCAGGCCGCTTTGTCCACCAAGTTTGGTATGTTTGGCTTTAATGTTCTATGCTCTTGATATTCATATAGTGTTTGGCAATTTCAATATTTTTGGTAGAGCGCCTCTGATAAGTCTTGGTCTCGTGCGGGGCCCGGGTGGCGAATATGCCCGCAGCAGAGCCTAGTTTGTCGTAAGAGGCGACTAAGGGTCTTGGGATTCTGACGTCGGGGAAGTGCTCAGCCCACAGAGCGACCAAGTGTGTACCCTAGGTGGCTGAATAGGGTCCCTCGTCCGCGGGGGTTGTCAGGTCTATAATATGGAAACCCTGACCGCCGACCATAGTGGGCCAACGTGTTTTGAAAGTGCCACGCTTCATGCACGTAAAAGACCCCTTTGTGGACCGCCAAGTAGTGCACCACATAGGCTAAATTTTCCGCCCCTACCCACATCTCCCCTTTTTCTGTGGTTCTTCAAAATTTACCGTTCCTTTGTGTCCCACCCCATCCCCATATTTCATTTATCATCATCATTTCATGTTCATTTTATCATCCTTTTCATGTCCATCGCCTGTAAATAACCTATATAGCGTTGCACGGGCGTAAAACACCAACTCACTCACTCACTCACTCATGTGCTTGTATACAAATACAATGTTGGTTTGACATAGAGTTTTGTAATGTCATCCTTTCCGGATTTGACCAACACTTAATCGATCTTTGGCAACGTGACGGGTGTGCTATAGCAAGCAGGAACTGCTTACTCTTCCGGAGCACCTGAGTTCACTCTCGTTTCGACTTGAGTTCGCGTTGCTGAATGCGGTTTTGTTGTTATGTGTGTTTGTGTTTTATGTTGTTATGTGGTTTGTTTTGTTGTGATGATTTTTGTCTGCCGGTTTTGTCTTTGTCTTTACGGTTTTATGATACTGATTAACCCTTTGGTACACCTTTGCTTCTTTTTAATTTTATATTATCCTATGACAAAACGTCGCACATGCCATGTCTGTAGTAAGAGGGTCTCATTTTAGCCAAATTTTCTCCGTTCATTGTGTGAATCTACGGGTAAACTTTGCTGACAACATTTGTTTACCTTACCTTAAGCGAATGCAGACTGTAAATGTTGAACAATCGGCATCTAGTTCCAACCGTTGAGGAAAACAAGTGCTTGTTTTGATTCCTTTCTATCAATAACACTTCATTTGGTAGTTGGATTCCTTCAATATATCCTCCGGAATTGGAGATTAAAGAGACCACCGAATCTAATTGCTTCACGTCTTTCTTGGATTTGCACCTCGAATTTGACCCAGGTGGTCATCTCAGTACAAAAATTTACGATAAACGAGACGATTTTAATTTTCAAATTATTAATTTTCCTAATCTACAGAGCAATATACCTACTTCTCCTGCATACGGTGTTTATATTTCTCAACTTATTCGATATGCCAGAGCTTGCACACATTTCACAGATTTTTTGATCAGACACCGGTTTCTTCGTGACCGACTTTTGAAGCAGGGCTATAAGAAAATACGTCTCATACGATCACTAAAAAAATTCTTTCTTCGTTATCAGCCAGTAGTAGAAAAGTTCAAAATTGAGTTAAAAGATATGATAGTTAATTGTTTTAATTAGTGTTTGACTGGTGTGCTGTACTGAGATGATCACCTCAATATCCCTATTGTGTCTCACAACTATGTTGTGTTCTATGGTCATTACCGGATCCTAAGATCGCAATGGAAGAGGGAGGTTTGGCGCCATAAAACCTGGTTTAACCCACCATTTCGTTTGAAATGCCTGTACCAAGTCAGGACCATTGCGATCCACCAGTTCTCCGGTATGACTGATTCGTTTTTGTCATTTTCTCTGGACTATGAGATTGATCATTCAAGTTCGGTAGTTTTGTTATTACCTTTATTCCATAATTTTCCTTCCTACTGCAAGCAGGAAATTGACGTCGATCGATAAAAGAACGCTTCTGATTGGCTGACGTCGACAGGTGGGCGGAGCAAAACTACGTCTGAAAGAGTTATCTCCCCCTTATCTATAAATCTTGAAAAGTACCTTAACATCTGCGTATCCACATCTAAGTCCTTGGACGTTTGTGACGATGAAATTGAAGCTTTTGCCTCTCGCAAAGTTCTTGTGATTTTTTGTTTGTTTTTCTTTGCTAAATGCTTCTTTCTCATTGTTCTTGTTCGTATTCAAGTAGTACTTTTTGTTTAACATGTAATCCTGCAGTTTGACTACCTTTTTGAATACTCGATAATCATTAATTTTTAATTTGGGATATTTTTCTGTAAATGCCATGTAGTTCTGGTGACGTTGGTGCACTGACAGAGAAGTATTGCAGCATGTTGTTGCTTTAAGGTCTTATTTTTCAAACCAAAAACCTATGCAGGGTACCCAATTGCAATCCGAAGGCTTTCGCCCCCTCGCTGCAATCTACCCTTATCTCCACAAGGGCAGTGAGCCCACCAGTCGCTCCAGCAAAGCATGACTGACATCTTCATAC
>CAXARO010000770.1:0-27986 GCA_963971305.1 Arcuatula senhousia
CACAGAGATAACTGTCAAAAGTTATAATTTCCGGGAACGATCTCATAATTTCCACTAACAGTGATAATCTACTGAAAAAGGTTAAATACACGACTGGACCACAAAATATACGATTGTTTTTGTATAGTTACCGTAAATTTTATTTTTCTCGGGGAAGTTATGCAAAAAAGCGTGAATCTTTTAAATCCCGGGGGGATTATTAAAAAGGGTCTACTAGTGCTATAAGCGTTTAGAAAAAAGTGCGGAAAACTGAAATTTTAGTGAATTTTCAAAGTTGAAAGGGCCATAACTCCCATAAAAAATTGTGGACTGGCACGAAACTCAAACTTGATCTGTAACTCATCAAGATAAACTCACATACCAAAAATCAGTTCATTATCTATAAGTGTTTAGAAAAAAAGTGCGGAAAACTGAGGCGTGACAGACAGACAGACAGAGCGCAAACCTTTAGTCCCCTTCGACTTTCGCCGGTAGGGGACTAAAAATATTCCCATTTCGAAATTGATAGTCTTAGTTGGACAAGGGTAGAATAGTCAGGTTTGTATTTACATATTGAAACTGTTTCTAAAATAAATTAAAATCTTAGTTTTTATCTTACAAGTCTAATAAAACCGAAGCCTTTGCTGCCATTTACGAAGCACTCATTTATTTCTCCAAAGGGTTGGAACAATTCTTTAAACTCTTCTTCTGTGGTGTCTGGAGTAATGTTACCGACAAACAATCGACATCTGCCAGTAAATTTCTTCTGTTCCTTTGGTCCCTCTATTACTGGTATAAAAACCGTGTCATATGCTCCACCATGCTGCTGTCCTTGATGTTGACTATGTTGACCTAGAAAGTAAGAGATAACTGACTTGTGTTACATGTATTTAGAAGCAATAAGATTGATATCTTACAATTTTTTCTGCCGGACACTTTTTATGTTCAGCCGGACGCTTTTTATGAACTGCCAGATGCATTTTACCTTGCCGGACGCACCCGGAAGTTTATTAGTAGGACCCGATAATTTTGGTGCATTCCTAAAGAATAATGTATTTCTTTTTCAAAAGAGGGTGTGATTGTGGCAAAAGCACTCCGCCACTTGAAGTTCAAATGCGTCTTGGAACCCTTCCCACCGCCTTGGGTTCCAAAATGCATTTGGACTCACAAAAAATATGAAGCACCATAAGTGTAAATAAAAATAAAATATTGATTAATACCATGATTCCCATGTTGTTGTCTGCCTTGTCCATGACCTCCACCATGACCATGTCCTCCTTGGCCACCTCTACCTCCTCCTCCACCCCGACCACCTCTTCCACGACCCCGTCCTCCCTGCTGATACGGGGCATTTCTTCTGTCTTGTCTGTCGCGATTATTTTGGTGGTTTCCTTGACCCTGTCCCTGCTGCTGATCCTTTTTTATTGAGTTATCTTTTGCATTTTCATTTACATTTGGGGTTACTGGTTCTTTTTTCGGTTTCTGTTGATTCTTGGCTGGTGATTCCATTTCTACAAGACAGCTTTTTCTTTCTTACTTTGTTTTCAACAGCGTGCTCCAAGATGTCGACGCTATCGTATGTTAATGAGGTCACATGATACAAAATATGCAAATTACCATTACCAAATTAATGAAATTTATCCCGATGTCGATTTCAAACTTCAAAATAACAGAAAATGCCCTTTTACATAAATTTAGGATGATCGAGGACGCGTGATCGAGGGTGACTGTGAAAGTAATGAGGTTTTGAAAATCATAAACGAAAAATGAAAAATACGAAATATGCAAAAAAATTTAATAGGTTACCGTACTCGTTAGCTAGTTCAAAATTTAGCGGGAAAAGATTTTCTCTGTTTTTTTCCATAGCTTAGTTTAGCTGTGAAAAATTGATTAGAATTAAAAAAAAATGTTAAACAGAAATTTATGATGTAAATTTTTAATGATTAAATAATTATTATAATTAAAGAGATTTAAAGACACATGCCAACAAACAAATTCAAATATAAAAAAAAATAATGACAAACTAAATTTCTTTTCGGGAGTCTACAAAAGTAGGAAGAGAATAGCTTATGTTGATAAAATGACCAATTTAGTGGATAGGGCCATGATTTGCAGAATTAGGACAAGAAAAGGGAAGACATCTTCAAATACATTTAGAACAAAAAATATGTCAAATGTATATCTCAGACTCTACTGAAGACTAATTTCATTTTCTCAGTTTTGATTGAATTTTTTTTATAAAATACAGAGAGATGACTTTAGTCATAAAATAATTTCTATTTACAAAGACATAATACAAAATACAAATTTATGATCAACAGTGATAAAGTAAAACTGCTATTCAATAACAAGTTTTCATTTATACTGAAGATGTCTTCCAATTTTAAAGCAACTGATTGTTTATAAATAAGATATAATACCAATATTTACGATGTATAGGTTTGAAGTTCAGTATTGTGTTGATTATGCTTTATTACATGTATATTTCTATTATCCATTATGTATGCGCCTAAACCAATTATTGTAATTGTGTTCGTGCAATAAATAACTTGAAAATGAAAAAAAATGAGATCAGTGTAATGAAGGCCTTAAACAAAAGAAAATTGGGGGTACCGTGCAATTTTTTCCCCTTATTTTGATGTAAAAACCCAGAGGATTCCGAAAAAAAATGTCGCCAATCTCGAAAGCTGACTGGCCAACATCCTTAATTTTTTTTCAGCATCTATTGTATGGAAACATGCTAATTTAAATAAAATAATTCATTCTTAACCAAATTAAAATATTGTAAGACCTAGCTGTATTATTATACTAATCATGAGCCATTATAAGCATACTGGACACAGTATTGTTTCTTTTAATGAAACATCATTAAACTAATAGTTTATAATTTAGTTATGATTTTCTCAGAAACATCTTATAATATAGTTTTGGCGACTTTATTTTTGAGAACTGTGTTTTTCTTGAAAAAAAGTGTTCATCACTACATAAAATATAAGACATTCAGTAAGAATATTATCTCCTAGCATGTTCACTCAAACATAGACCTGTAGATCACCTGTAGATTAGAATTGATATACATGCAAGCACTAGTCTATGACTCAAACAAGTGGTATAATTATTTTTAACCTCTTAAACAACATTTTTAGAAGAAAATCTTGTTTTTACAACAAATGTCAGATATAAATTGCAATCTGAGGTTGCAATAATTGCCTTAATGGGTATAGTACCTTATTTAGAAAATAATGGTATACTGTGATATGGACATTCAGGTCTACTGACTCAGATATCTTCAAATATCTTTTTTCTCGCTGAAAAGATTAAAAGATTGACAAGAAATTCTTTTTTGAATTGGCTTATTGTAAAGATATGCTAAATTAAGGACAATTAAATCAGTGTTGTTTCATAACTTAGTACCTATGTATGTAGATATATAGCTTCAACTTCTTTGAATTGGCCAAAAATGAATTATTAAGCAGGTCTATATATGAGCTTTTACATAATCAACTTACATTTTGGAATCACTGGGGTTTTGGATCTAGCATTTTATTTTTTTATTTATTGTGTTTATGAAATATAAATAACAACAACAAAAAAAGTATTCCACGTGGAAAGTATTAAAGCGAGGGTCATATTTTGTTTCTTCATATGCACACAAAAAGTAAAATAAAACGATATCGCAGTAACAGAGAAAAAACGATCAAAGATAGATAACTCAATAGCATTTTCTTTATTTACTTTCTTAAAGGACAGGTCGCCAAATTGGCAATAAATTGGTTCCATTTGAAATCGAGGCAGTTGAACCGCCATATTTTATTTGGCTGGGTTACCGCACTTGCCTAAGACAACATTTGCCACAGTTTCATATGATTGAGATGCAATTTGACGACAAAATTTGTATTTTTTGAAAGCTTGTTGATAGATAAGTTATTTTTAGACCTTTCAGACCGGAAGTTAATTAAAAGCATTAGAAGTCAGCGGCGTGAAGATGGACAAAGTAAGCACGGCCAAATTTAATGGAGAAACTTGAATATAATTACTGTACACTATAAGTATAATTACTGAAAACAAATTATTACTAACACTTTAAACATTGATAACATTCTAAAGCTAGAGACTTATTAATCTGCTAATATAATAGTATTGAATGTGTAATGCGGGAGTAAATGGCTTTAAATATAGGAAAAGGGAGATAACCTGTATTAATATTGAATTTTGACCAAATCCTTTTTAAAAACATTGTCATTTAAATTTAATCAGTGTAATCACTTCTCATTATTTAAGAGGGTTTATAGATTTTTCTGTAATTTGGCACACATATAGTCCTTTGAGTATGGATAAAAAATATGCCATAAAAAATTGGGGTCACTGTTCATAATTTTAAGCCCGCTATTCTAAGGTTCTCAAAATAGGCTATTTCCCATCTATCTTATAGAGATCATAGATCTGTATATTAAATAGATTTGCAAATTGGTGAAATCTCACAATATCTCATGCCAATAAACGAGATTTCATACAAAATAAACAATTTTAAAAGTTCAACTTTATACTGTAATATCTGAAAAACCATTTTAGATTTTTACATGATTCTTTTTTACAGCCATCCTTAAATGATTTAAGATTTTACTTGTGTTAAAATAACTTCTATGACATTTGGCACTTTAGAGAAGTTTTGAAAGAGCCCATACTACCCAAGTTTTTATGAAAATACAATATTTTACAAAATTTTCACAAAGTTTTCACTTTAAATTGTCACAAAATCTTTATTTCTCAACCAAATAAAATAAAATTTTCACACAGATATTCCTTAATCTTTTCTCTGTTTAATGCAATTTATTCTGATTAATTCCATAGAAAGGCATTGAAGTAGTTAAAAAAATAAACCAACTCTCATTTATCAACCAGTGATATTTTCACACATATACTGGACAATTAACAAGTTGCAAATCTATTTAATATACAGGTCTATGTAGAGATTTAATAGGAAAAATGATAATTAATGACATAGAAAAGAATCTAAACAATAGAATTACTTCAAATTTGCAAAGAATATGTGTTTTAATTCTTCAAATTGAATCAATAAAAAAAAGGGGGTCACCTTGCAAATAAAAAAAATGAAATTAAAAAAAAACTGTTGGAATTTTGCCAATTTTTAACTCAAAATATAAAGAAAATTAGGATTTCATTGTAACACACGGCATACTGCACAGAAAGAACTGAACAATATTTCTTCAAATTTGCACAGAAGGTGTGTTGTTTAATGTAATCAGTGACCATGCTACAGACATTGGAAGGATTTACCGACCCAATACTGCAGCATTAAACGAAATCCGGCCATTTCTGTCTTTGACCCATTTTTTAGACATTTTATGCATTTATATTACAGGAAAGTTTTAAAACTTATGCAAGCCAATTTACAAATGTACAATGTATATTACAGGAAAGTGAGAACAGCCAAGTTTTAGAGGAGATCAAAGACCTAAATGCTGATTTGATGCAACCAAACCCTGGTAAGCAGAGTTATAATACAATTATAGATTTTTGGTACATAATACAGCAATTTGTACATCATGTTGACCTGTATTTGCTGATACATTTACCATAGAAATATATTTATTAAAAGGAACATAAGTTCAAATCAACTGTGACAACAAAATACTTTAAATAGTAACTGTTAATTGCACAAGGGTTTGGAAATGGTCATATTTACAAGTCATCATAATGACTGAAATTCTGTCCAAAATGACTGGATTTTGATGAAACTTAACATGTGGGATATGATTAAATAGAGATGTGCAAAGCATTCAGAGGGACATTTGTATTTAAATGTTTGCTAATATAGAGTTAAATGCATGTATAAACATAATAAAGCAGTGGTATCCTTAGTGTTTTTTCTCTTCAGATTTACCTCTAGAACAAGTAGGAGTTAAAGATGATTGTTTCACTCAAGATGCTCTGAATGAAGATTCTGACATCATCCCTATAAAGCTCACTGATACAGAAACAGAAGATGATGAATTGAATTTATTAGAAGAGGAAAAAAGTACAGACCAAGTAGATGGTGCAGCAGAAGCTGGTGTTACAATCCAAACAAGTACAGCCCAAGGGAATGGAACAGTCGAAGCAGGCACTGAAGTCCAAACAACTACAGCCCAAGTTGATGATCAAACCAATGGAGATCCAGAGATGAAAGATGCTGTTGAGGAAGAAAATGCACAGAATGCGCATTCAGAAGACCAAACAGAAAAGGACACAGCTGATTGGATCCAGCAGGGAGATACAGACTTGAATGCAGATGATGACTTTTTGGATCTGAACGAAGGATCCGATATGTGTAAGCTATAGTACATATTAGTCTTCTGTTGTATTTGGCAAGCTGTTACTATATCATCCTGATCTTGTTGCTGAAAATAAAGATTTTCAGTCATAGCATTCATACTTATATGTATGCTTAAAATTATGATATTCATTACACAAACTGAAGCACACTGTAGAATTAACTCCTAGCAGAGCCCATGGCTTTGTAAGGTATTTGTATTTTTTTTTTAACATATTGTGCCCTGCTGTTGTAATTTCTTATCTACATGTATTTTAAAAGACTAGAAGTTCAAAATGTTTTGCTCCTTCATGTCAATTGACCTTATTGCATTGATATAAACATGCATTCTTCATGCATTTGTTATTCTTTGGCTGCACCATTCAATATTACAGTTTATGTTATTTTTCAGTGAATGAACCCTTACAGGCTAGCATGAAACAGGTGGGAGGCACTGAATCAAGTCAGAGAGAAGATATTGGAGGTATTGTAAAATACCTTGTAATCTTGGTTAATACGTCATGTAGAATGTATTATTGGATTGATGAATGTTAAATCCAATACATCCAATAAAAAGCCAACAAACCACAAATAAATTGATGAATATTACATCTAATACATCCAATAAAAAGCAAACAAACCACAAATAAATTGATATTGAAATGAATAAAGGTATTAGTGATGTATCTAATTAGATTCATCTTAAAAAGTTTATCAGAACAATATTTGTTCCATGGGAGACAACTCTAATTGAACAGTATGTACAGAAATATCTGATGAAGTTAAGATTAGAATTTTATGTATAAAGACATTTTTTATGAAAAATAAGTGGAACGAAATAGTGAGAAAATTTGCCACTGTTTGAAGATGATATGGTGTTCCCAAAAAGTTATACAAATGCAAATACTTTATTGGCACAAACACATCAATATTACATGGTTAAGACCCAATATAATAAGTACACAGATATCAAAATTTGGAAGTACAAATATAATTGTATATTGTAAATAAATTAAGTCTACTTGATGTTCATTACATATACAGGCAAACATTTTTAAAATGCATAGGGCTGGCATGTTAAAATAAAAAAACCCCAGAAAGATACACAAATTATTAAAAAACAAGGTTATAGAACCAAAAATAATGTAAACATTTTTTGTGTTTTTACTGGTTTAATTCACTATTTATTTAATTAATATACCAGGGAATGTGTTTGAAATTGTAAAATTGTTAAATAAGTACTAGACGACAAATTTATAAGTTAACAAGTACCAACCTATACAGATAGAATGTTGCTTATGTCAAACGATAAGTTATGTTTTTCTATTTATCAGAAAATGAGGCAAGCATCCCAAAAGAGCAAAATACTACAACAGAAATATATAATAAAACAATCCTAGGGGATACAAGTGATAATGGAATGACCCAAGTTGGAAGTAGTAAAAATGAAGTTAGTGAACCAGAAGATCATTCAGCCAAGGATGCATCAAATGACCTCGAAGTTGATGAAGGTCAGATAAGTACGAACTTGGATCAATCTGATGAAAAGCTACTTGATCTGAATGAACAAGAGAAAGAGGAAGTAGCCATGGAAACTGAACCTGAAGTTATTGGAGAAGTTGCTGGAATGGAAACTGGTGCCGAAGACTCGAGTTCTGGAAATGGAGATAATAATGTAATGGAAACTGATGTTACACCCTCGGAAACATTACCAAAGGAGGTTACTGCTGAAAGTTCTGAGATACAAGAAGAAATGAGAACTGACAACATTGACAAAGATGTAGAAATGTCTGAAACTGAGGCTGATGTTTCCATGGTGACTGAAAACAACCACGACAATGAAAATATCCTAACAAATCAAGGGGAAGAATCAACAAAAGAAGATGCTACTGAAGAAAGTAGCATTAAAATAATGCAGGTTGAAAGCATGGTTGACATGTCAATGATTGGACAAGAGGAAACTGAGAAAAGTGATAACACTGCTGATACTGTTACAACTGAAACAGAGAGCTCAGAGAAACCAGAAAGTGTTGATGACACTTTGAATGTTCAAGTACCAACTGAAAAAGAGGTTGTGGAGAAACCTAAAAGTGTAGATGACACGTCAAATGGCAAAGCACCAACTGAACAGGCAGTCTCAGATAAAAATGAAAGTGTTGATGACACTTCAGTTGGTCAAGTACCAACTGAACAGGAGGTTTCGGATAAAAATGAAAGTGTGGAAGACATATCTAAGGCTAAAGATGACTCTGAGAAAAGTAAAAACATGGCTGACACATCAACTAATCAACAAGAAGATTCAGAGAAAGCTGAAAATGACAAGACTGAAACAACAGAGAAACAAGATGATTCGTCCTCTGGTAAAACAGACAAAGATGAAAATAAGACAAAAAGTGAGGATGTAAGGAAAACAGAAGAAGCTGAAAAGACAGATGATGATGATGTACAGATAGTTGAGAAACCAAAGGAAGAAATCCAAGTTATAGATCTTGATGACAGTGATTCAGAGGACGTCAAAAAGGAGGTCAAAACCAATGGTTTACCAGTTATGAAGGTAGGAGTTGGGATGACAAATATAATCATGTACAAAATATTGTACTTTCACCCTTAATCAGTCAAGACAAGCTATATCTTTTTTTATTTCTCTCAACCATGTTGTGCTTTGTAACAACTGGATCCTAAGATGGCAATAGAAGAAGGAGGCATAGCACCATAAAACCTGGTTTTACCAACCTTTTTGTAATGCCTGTTCAATGTCAGGACCATTGCAATCTTTAATTTCTCAGGTATGTCTTCCATCTTTTCTCCTGGACATTTGAGATTGATCCTCTAAGCTGGTAGTTTTGTTGTTACCTTTATCTACCAGATTTCAAGAAATATTTGTCCAATGCTCTATGCATAATAAGCATGATTAGTATTAAATCAAAAGAAGCACTTATAATTCAAAAATAAGAATTATTCATATCAGAGCACATATACATTGTTTTTGTTAAATAAAATATAATAGATGAAAACAACTGCAACTTCTTCCTTAGAAGTTATCCTTGTGTTATTATTGGTTGGCCAAAGGGAAAAAACTGAATAACAACTTTAAAAAAGGAATTTAAAATCACAGCTTTAAAAATGACAACAATATGGAATTGAAGACTGCTATATTTCTAGATAATGATTCAGTCTTTATTTTTTTATACTTTTTAGAAAGCTGAACCCACAGAGTTGAAGAAAGGTAAGTTCTGACATTTTTGAATTAAGCGTGAAAAGTGAATATTTAAGATTATGACAATTTTCAAACCTTTAAGGAATGACTGTCATATTTTTTTCTGTTTATGAATGAATAAACTCAATCATGTATGCATATGTACAATTAATTATAATAGCTCCCCATAGTGGGTATATTTTTTTTCAGTGTGCACCACTGGCATTGAGGTTATTTTTATACTGTAGAATTCAACAGTCATTCCTCAAATCACTTTCACGTCAATGGGCAAAGTTTGGTCAATAGACTCATAGATAAAAGGGTTTTCAGTCAATCACAAAGCTTTTTACAACAAAAATCAAATTATAACACAATGAAAAGGTTATGTTTTTCAACTTTCAAAATTAAAAAGTTAGTATTAAAGTTGTTTTGATGATTAAAAGGAGGAACTTTTTTTCCAAATGAGTGTTTTTTTCTCAAAATTTTCAATTTACTTTTACAAAACTTTTTTTAAAAGAAATGTTTCTGCAATTTTTGTAAGTTTACATATGTCCTGTTATGTTTCAGTGGCACCACAGTTAAAACAAGAAGTTAAGCCAGACACAAAACAGGCTGCTAAGTCTAAAATACAGACATGTATAGTCTGTAAAAAGGTACAATTGAAAATATTTTTTTAGTTTTGATTATTGAATATGATTCTTCCTAAAAAAGTCTTTTAGGTCATGGGAGCCTAATTTGTTGTACACAAAATTTTTCATAATGTTATATACCATAGGTTACATCTTGTAATTTTATGCAAAACATGCCATGAAGACATTAAATTACAAACTTCTTTAATTGAATTTCTCAAGTTTCTAGGTGTGTAAAGGCTTCATTAAGACTGATTTGTCAATGGCATAAAAACATTACACATGGGAACTTAGTGCTAAAAATTAAAGAATGCCAAATGTAGTGCAAGAACTTGGATATCATCCTGTTATAGGATGTGCAAGTCAGAATATTGATTATGGCTGTTAACATGAGTCCAAATTTGCAAGCTTAAAACAATTAGGTAGAATACAATTTGTTTTTCATGTTGATTTAACATCATGAACATATACATGTTTTACAGGTTGGAAAGTGTAAATATAACATTGTAAGGAATGGTGACATAAAACATCTGTGTGATGATGACTGCTTCAAAAAGTTCCGATCAAATCCGACATCATATTTACGTACAGACCCAGTCGAAACAGTCAAGGTCCCAACTCCTGCAACCACCAATAAACAAGGGCAGCTGAAGACATGTGCTGTATGTCAAATCATGAACATTAATGCACAGTCATCAAAACCATTCCTGAATTGGCAAGGTATGGACTTCTGTGGAGAAGAATGTCTCGGTAATTTCCAAAGTGGACTTAACTCTTCCTGTGCTTCCTGTCTGAAACCTATAACACAACAGATGAAGGGAAAATTTTGTGTGCGTTTTGGCACTCAAATAAGACAGTTTTGTTCTCAAAACTGTAACACTGATTTTATGAAGAAACAGAAAGTATGTTCTTGTTGTCAGAAAGACATCACATACAACAAAGATGCATTTGTAGCACCTGTTGGCAGCGACAGTTCATTCAAAGATTTCTGCAGTCAAAGATGTTTGCAAATGTACGAAGAGAAAAACAGCCAAAATAATGAAGCAGGTGGCACTGACAATAAAAGGGGAGGCGTCCCACCCAAGGGCATCCACAAGTGTTCTGTCTGTTCTAAGACATCTACCATGAAGCATGCATTATTACTAGAAGGGAAGCAGAATTATCTTTGTGGTGACCCATGCTTCTCAGCATTCCAATATGCAAATAAACTAACTATGAACACTTGCGACAACTGTGGTGTTTACTGCTATAATGAGGGCATGAATCCACAATACATTCAGTTTGAAGGGCAGCAGAAAAGATTTTGTAGTTTCATGTGTGTAAACACATTTAAAACTCTGAATAAGAAAATCGTGTCTTGCTCTTGGTGTAACTGTAAGAAGAGTAACTTTGACATGATTGAGCGAGTGGATGCTAACAATAAATATCAGCTGTTCTGTTCTCTGAACTGTTTATCTCTGTACCGTGTTAACCTTCAGGCCACATCAAATCAAGCTGTTACTTGTGACCACTGTAAACGAAATGTCCCTGCCCAGTATCATTTAACCATGAGTGATGCTTCTGTTAGAAATTTCTGTTGCTACAATTGTGTGATGAGCTTTCAGGCCCAGTTTACAGGCTCGACCCCTGTCACCCAATCAGGAAAAGATAATACAGTTAGACCAAAACCAGGGATACAGACTCGCTCTACAAACAGACCACCCCCACCACCACCCAAAGGTTTGATATTGGTCTTAATTTTAAACACAGTTTCTGAATAAACCAATAATGATATAGAAAATTTTAGATCATGTAGATGTACAAATGTAGAAAAAAATAAATTAGCAGCAGTTTAAAATCACAGGCAAACAGCCAGCAGCCTAAAATGTGATCAGTGGGTGCTGACTAGAAAAATAAAACGCACATGAAAAAGTAAAAATATTCCCAAAATATCTCATTCTATCATAAAATGACTGGCATACATTTACGTTGAGGATATTGTTTCAATATCATGAATTCATATGTTGTTCTTTTTTTTTAATTAAGAAAAAAATCAAAATAAAGTTTCTGTTCATATTAAAATTTTGTTACAGAAACTTCTGTTAGAGAGATAAACCTAAGTTATGTTAACTATCAATATAATTTTGTGTGTGTTTTCTTTGAATGAATTGATTAACATCATACTGTGCTGACCTATAAAGCTCAAGCAATAATAAACATTTTACTATTTTTAGCCCAGACAGCAGTAAGAGCTCCAGTACCACGTCCTACTGTACAGAACAGACCCACCAACCCAAACATGAATCAGATACCTATCATATCTAATGTAGTGTCCCTAGCACCTCAAGGTAGACATGAAACTTTCATTACTACAAAATCTATAATTCACAGTGATTACCATGTCTGTCTGTTAAAATGAACCAATTGGATTTTGTTAAGTTTAGTGAAGAAAAAACTATAAAAAAGGAATGTTTCAAATCCATTATTAGCAAAAAAATAGATAAAATATATAATAAAGATCAGCATTTGCATGAAAGTCACTTCAACTACATTTAAAACGAGAATCCAGGATTGCATTATGTTATAATCTCATGTTTATATCAAACAGACCACCCATTCAAAATTTTTCAAAATGGCAACCATTCAAAGAGGGGTTCCCCTTGACAAAATTTGACTGCTGATATCTTCAAAACTACTGAACCAAAGTTGGAGTTTTTGCCCTTGGAAATGCCTTTGTTTTGCAAATTTCCACTTTTTGAGCTATATTTTGAAAATGAAAGAAGATAAATAATCAATATTAGAACAAAAGTTGCTCAATTAATTAACATCTATCATTGTGTAAAATTTAAGTTTAAATGGATGTCCTATATTACTTGGATACCAAGTGAGCGAATCAGGCCCTTGGGGCCTCTTGTTTATGTCTGTATGATCATTTTTGAGTCAATTGTAGCTTGTTTGTTGTTGATAATCACTTTTCTCCCTTATTCATCTGTACAGTACTGTTTACTATGAATCATTTTATTTTCAGGAAACCAGCCACAGCAAGTCAACTTTACATCTAATCAACAAATTCCATTGGTCATCAATAATAAAAATCCCAATGTCAGAGTAAGTTTGTTTATTTATAGTCAGTAGGCTTACCTACATGTGTGGTTCACGCAGGGTTAAAAACGACCTGCGACCTGAGGGCTTTTTAAGGGCGACTTCCGACCTACACTTCATAAAATCGACCTTTGTCTAAAAACGACCTGCGACCTCCGCCAAAATATGCCTTTTAAAAGCGACCTTGCGACCTCAGGCCCATTTTAAAAGCGACCTTGCGACCTGAGGGGGGTACCCTGCGGGAGCCCCACATGTAGCTGTTCATGATTTTTACTTGGTGAAAATGTTAGTCTTGGTCTTTTCCTTTCCATTAACTAATGTAACTTTTTGGATTAGTTTATTTTATCTTTGCTTGAAAGATCTTTAAAGTGATTTTACTAAGTGTATTTGCCAAAAAAGCTAACAGGAGTATAAAGTGTACCTCTATATCTCTTATATGGAAAAAAATTAAATGTGTCTGAACCATAGAGCTACATAAAAGTATTAGAACAGCAACAGAAATTTAATATTCATAAATTGCTGCCAATTAAAAGAGTTAATCTCTTAAACAATAGACCTTACCTTAACTTGTGTTCCTATTTATTTTTCAGACTGCCGCGCCACCACAACAACAAACTCAGTCCACACAGATGGTTCAGACAGTCATTATACAACCACCTCAACCTAAAACCATTAAAAATAAATCATGTCTGTGTAAACCGTTCGTCCAGACCAAAGCCACATCCTGCCGTCCCCACACACAGACCAAGGAAACTCAAACAGGTATGTATGTAAACCAGCCAACCTAATGTTTTGCCAATACAGAAGCCACAAACTCAGATTTGTGTGTTTTTACATTGATTTTATACTTTCTCTTTATATGAAATTGGTATTCAAACTAGACTTAGTAGAGACAATCATATATAAAAATCAGAAACATTTTAAAAATTTCACCATTAGACATGTTAGAAAAGTATATACAGTCATTTTCAAAAATATATTTTCCTATTGATTTGTTTCAGACAAAGACAAGGAGCCCCAGAGTGTCTTAGTGCCTGTTCCTATACCATTCTACGTCCCTGTCCCCATGGCCATGTACACCCAGCCTACACCCACAGCAGTACCATTTCCCATCCCTATACCCATACCATGTTTTATACCGACCACAAAGAAAGGTGCAAATAGTATACTGAAACATATCATGGTAAGAACTGAATTATTTATATACCACTACAAATGTATTGTTAAAAATGAACATAATCTTAGAGTGCTTATGTTGTCAATCAGATTACAAAAAAGACAAGTAATACAACAAGTTTTGCTGATTGCCATCGATTTTTTGTTCATGTCAGTTTGACTCAAAATTCAGGTAAAAAAATTAAAGGAAATGAAAGTTGAAAGTACATGTAGAGAACTTGGAGTGTTTGACATCACGAGACATAGGGTGAAGACAAACAGGACAAAGCTTTTATAAAAAAAAAAAAAAAAGAATACAATTTTAGAAAATAGAAGACAAAAACATTAGCATACATTCAGTACAATTGACAATCAATATAGTTAAAATTGTATATTGTACATTTTCTTATGGTTAAAGCCATCACTCAATGAATGCATTGTTCATCCCCTAGTTCACAATTGATCTTTTTAAGGAAATCCGAGAGAAGATTCCCGATGATCCTTTAGAAGCAGAGTTACTGATGATGGCTGAAGCTGTCAGTGCTGAACCAAAACAATCCTCTGACTCAGAATCTGACCATGATGATGTGGATACTATGGAAGAAGGTATACAACATGGTTTAGTAACTTGAAACTATTTATTAATCACTAACCATATAGAAAAATGTTTGCATGCTTGACATACTAATATCTAGAGCTGTTGACTAATTTTATACATATTAGCTATTTTTATAGTCCTTGTGCATAGATTTATATTTGAAAAATCATAAATTGCAGAAATCATTACATTTTTATTATAACAGCCTTTGAAATATGTACCTACATTGGTATAGTTAAAGTCAAGTTTAGCATCGACAGAATTAACCATGTGCATTAAAAGCAAAGAAAGTTAATTGTATTTAACAGTTTTGAATTTAAACAACCAGCTAATTTAAACGAAAATATTTATACCATTATTCTTTAACTTTACTTTAGAAACTTTTCTGTTTATACTTTCGCATTTGTTAAAAAAAATGTTAACTGTTTAGAAGTTCACATATTTCTTGCTTAAAACACATGTATACTCATAGAATAAGATAATGAGTGAAATATTATTATTTGTTTGCATGCTTATACTAGGGGCTTTCCTAGAATTAATTTTAAGGGGGTGGGGCGCAAGGCACAATATTTAAAAATATGGGTGGTGGTAATTTTAGAAATTTTTCCAATTCAACATTTGAAAATTTGGATGGTGGGTGTAAATGGAATTGCCTTTCAACGCCTTCCTCCTGGCAATTAATTCTGGAATAACCCTAATTATCAATGTTATTTATATAGAACTTATTGTACTTATATGTATATATCTTGTCTTTGTGATTGTGTATTATTATGCATCTAGCTTTTATTATATCTATTAGTGTAGTGCATGCCGTGATATTATTGCTATAGCTTCATATATCATTTGTGATTTTAGAACTACATGTATATAGTTTTAGAAAAAGCTAGCTTTCTACAACATTGATCTCTTACTTGTCTTTATATTATTTCTTTCTTGTTAAGACTTTTAGATATTTTCACAAAAGGATGTGTGTTAGGATTTTGTTTTGTTTTACCGGCTATGTGAAATTTACAGTAATTCTTACAGTGCTTGAATAAGTATATCGGCCCAAGTACATCTTTAAACTATGTGTCATGTTCACCTTTAGAAGAAACTTATTATATTAGGCAGACTTGTTAACAAAGGCTCTTTCATGTCAAGTCCTAAAATATTGTGTTCACAATTTTTTTAATTCATCAATTGTTTAAAAAACAAGAAGCGGTTTAATCTAAAAAATGAACTTTGATAGAATCAATTCTGTTTTCTTTTAGACCGGACTAGATTTGTCCTAAATTGATGAAAAGATCCTTAAATAGTTTTTTAAGTCATTTCTATAAAATAAAGCATTGAACTTCCAGTAAGACTCAAAAGAATTTTTTATAGAAATTATAAAATTTCAACATTTTGTCTGATTTTGATAAAATATAGAAAAATAGAATATGGTGTAGAAATTAAACATTTAAAACATTCAAGTTAATTCAATGGTAACCATTCATCTGTAAGCTGGCTAGATGCATAACTATACACTTTCTCTTCAGACAAGGTGGTTACCGCTCTAACCCCACCTTCTGCTTCCCCAGAGCCAGAAGAAAAGTCGACAGAACTAGCCGAGGACATGTTACAGATGGCGCTACGTATGGCTACGGATATTTCTTCTGAACCCATTATGGACTTGGAAGAAACTATAGCACCAGTTCCCGTCAATGCAGGTACATTTAAACTGGTAGTTGACAGATGATGTTTTTGCGGACATGTAAAGAGAATATATTGTAATGAGATATGGAATATGTGTAGGTGACACAAACATTTAAGAACCAAAGGCATTTAAAAATTTGCAATGAAAAACATTTACAAGCCTTAAATGTGTTTGACCACTTTTAAAATTGGGAGCCAATTTATTCAAGAGCAATAATTAAAAGACTATCTTCAGGACTTAAAACAAGTAGCACATAAATCACAAGTACAAACAAAAGCTTACATGAAGATAAAAAGTATTATTATTCCTTCATGCAAGAATTGGTATATCTTTGCTTTTTTAATAGATTTTCAAAAAAATAATAATTCAAAACTTTCTTTACTTGGACCTCATACCTAAAATGACATAATTGATTATGGATAGAAGTTCTGTAAAAAGTTGTTTAAGATAATTACATAAAATTTGACTTAGAAAAAATTGCACATATTTGACCAGCAGAGGTAATAGCTTACTGAACGCCAGGAGAAGCATAGTTAAAAAGGTTTCTGTACCAGCTTTACCAGCAGCTACTGGTAATTATCACACACTCAACCTTTTGATAATTGGTATGCAGCTTGTGATCCCATGTTGTTGGATAATTTGCTCATTAACTTCCTTTCTGACACAACTGTCCATTTTGTCTCTGACGCATATTCTAAGATATTTATATATTTCAGAACGCCCTGCAGCTAAACCTCAATCAGAAGAAAAAGAGGAAGAGGAGGCAGAGGATAATGATGGAGATGAAGACTACACTCCTGTACGAGAAACACGGTCCAATAAAAATCAGGGTACCAAACGTACAAGAACTGGCCATTCTAGGAGACGATCTAAAAAGCACAAAGCACCTGTCATTAAAATGGTAGAATCTCCTGCCCCAGAACCAGAGCCAGAGCCTGTGGTTGAGACCCCTGCTGATGCAAATTTTTACCTAAAATACACTTATGGTGTCAATGCATGGAAACACTGGGTGGTGCTTAAAAATAGTCAGCTGGAGAAAGTGTCAAAACAAGGCTCTGGGAAGCTGAAACTGTTCAAGACAGATATGTTGCAGTGTTCTGCAGACGAGCTGAATTATTCCCTGTGTCTGTTTGTGAAGGAGGTTCGGAAACCTAATGGAGAGGAATATGCCCCAGATAGTATATACTATCTGTGTTTAGGTAGGTCTTTAGCATGCATTTGATTTTATTTTAATTTAATGCCAAAACACTTGTTGAAATGAAAAAAAATAGACTTTTACAATCGCAGACCAATTATGCTAATTGTTGCTTTACACAAGACTTCAAAATAAGACCAAAATCTACTTGAACATATACACTGGAATTTAAAACTATTCTTTGTTTCGATTCAGTAAAAAACAATCGCATAAATGTAAAAAAACACATGTTATAGGTTTGATAAACTGTACTATTTGAAATTCAAATAAAGTATTGTTTAAATCTTCAGTGAAAAAGAAATTATGACTTTCCAGTTGTTATGATATGTGAAATAAAAATATTGTGTCTTTATATATAAGTAATAATTATGATGACAATTTTAATATTTATTAAGGTATACAGATGTTCCTGTTTGAAAGTGATAGGATAGACAACATATTTACTGATGTGTACTATGAGAAGTTTACAGAATGTTTAAATGAAGTGTTACAGAGATTTACACCTATACTCAATGCCGCAGGTTTGTTGATTGATTATACAAAATGTGGCTTTAGATAACAACTACTATCCATCCCTTGCTGCTTCTATTCTTTATAGGATAATTAATTGGGTCGAGTGAATAACCAAAATATGTTCTTTAAATATGTATATTTTTGTTATACATGAGACCTAATTGATTATCGTATTTATTACATAGATAAAATGTCGATATTAATTGTTTTTGTCTCGCCTGCAAAGCAGAGCGGGACATAGGTGTTACTTTACCGGCGGCGGCGGCGGCGGCGACGGCGTTAACTTTTTGGAAAAGTTTTATGAGCACCTCCATATCTCAAGAACTATAGGTCCTGGGTTGATGAAACTTGGTATGCATATGCCCCAGTAGTAGCTTAGCACAGTTGCATCCCCATCTTTTGACCTTGACCTTGATTTTCCGGTTGAGTGACTTTGACAATTTTCAATACATATAATAGCAATGAAAAAGTTTTGCGAGCACCTCCATATCTCAAGAACTATAGGTCCTAGGTTGATGAAACTTGGTATGCATATGCCCCAGTAGTAGCTTAGCTCAGTTGCATCCCCATCTTTTGACCTTGACCTTGATTTTCCGGTTGAGTGACTTTGACAATTTTCAATACATATAATAGCAATGGAAAAGTTTTGCGAGCACCTCCATATCTCAAGAACTATAGGTCCTTGGTTGATGAAACTTTGTATGCATATGCCCCAGTAGTAGCTTACCACAGTTGCATCCTCATCTATTGACCTTGACCTTGATTTTTCGGTTGAGTGACTTTGACAATTTTCAATACATATAATAGCAATGAAAAAGTTTTGCGAGCACCTCCATATCTCAAGAACTATAGGTCCTAGGTTGATGAAACTTGGTATACATATGCCCCAGTAGTAGCTTAGCACAGTTGCATCCCCATCTTTTGACCTTGACCTTGATTTTCCAGTTGAGTGACTTTGATTATTTTTATTGCATTTATTTGCAATGTTTAAGTTCTATAAACATCTTTTGATCTCAGAAACTGAAAATCCATGTAAATTCAAAATATAGTGGAAGTAAGAAAGAATAATTGTTTCTGATGGTGCCGGCAGGCGAGACATACTTTAGTGTTAACTCTTGTTTAACAAATTAGTTTGAATGGCGTATGAATTTAGACAGCAGCAGCTATGCCGACAATGCAATGCAATTCACGACGTCATAATTGAGTTTGGCGGGAAAGGACGCAAGAGTGAAAATATTTTGGTTATTTCCCATTGTTAATTTACCAGCTTTAATTTCACTGGGAAAAATCGGTATTTGCATCTATGTAATAATTTTCTTTCATTCACCCCTTTTTTGACAAAGCTTGTGTTAAATGATGAATAATACACCTTTAAAACTTTTTTTTCTTGCAGAAAAAACCTTTAATTAAAAATTGAGCAAACTTACATCTAAGGGATGCTAATGAAGACTTTTGACAAATATTTTCTCAATATGTTGTATTCATTGATGTTTTAATTTGAGCTATGACAATTTATACTTTGGTTCAAGGCAGTACAAATGTAATTGAATTGCTAATTTAAGAATAGTTTATCAAGTAAAGAAACAGAAGAAATTTGGAAGACCAGCTTAAGAGATCATTCACATGCTTTTACGTTCTTATATTCTTTTCATGTCAGATAATTTGGAGAAATGAGTAATGTTTCTTATGAATTTTCTTTTCAGGCCAGATAGTATGTAGGATTGAGGAAGAACATCTATGGGAATGTAAACAGTTAGGTGCCCACTCACCACATGTCTTACTAAACACCCTGGTATACTTCAACACCAAGTACTTCCAACTGAAAACTGCTGAAGATCATCTCAAACTCTCCTTTACACATATCATGAAGCATTGGAAGAAGACAAATGTCAGTAAAAGTAATCCTAATGGCAGGAATGTGTATCTCAGATATTACTGTCCAGCTTCTAACAGGAATGCTGTAGGTTAGTATCATTTCTTTATAGTTATGGTGAGAGGTATTTCTTTGAAAAAGAAATTCTTAAAAGTTTGTAAGATATAACTGTAATAAATTGGGGTATTCTTACACCAAATGTACAAATGCGTTGCATATATATTATAAGGATGTTTAAAATATCTAGCCCTGTGACTTTCAGTTCCTTTCTCTATGTCTGTTTACTAGAGGAAAGCATAAAAAGCATAATTTCTCATTGTACAGCAAGTACAAGGATTCTTGACTTTGGCTAAAAGCTGTTCTTTGAATTGTTTTGCGTGAATATTTCATTTGCAAGAGAACATGTTGCTAATTATTTATTTTTCTGTACAGACAACAAGAAAAGAAAGGAAGACCTGCCTGTGTTTGAACAAGCAGAGAATTTAGACAACCCACTGAGATGCCCTGTCAAGCTTTATGAGTTCTATCTCTCCAAGTGGTAAGATTTTATTATAAAAGGTGTACCGAAGAGGTAGTCAAATATCATTATACCGAAAAGACAAAGTCAAAATCGGTAGACAAAAAAACAACACAACAAAATAAACTACACAACAACAAAAACACATTCAGGAACATGAACTCAAGTCAAAAAGGTCTGTTTCTGACAGAATTTTAAAATTGATATAGCTTTAGGAGGAGGTTCTATTTATTGATTATTTGTAGTGTATTTTACATATGACAAAATAGATTTTATGGGTAGCTAGGTATTGAAAAATGCTCTTCCCAACCTCCCTCCACATTAAATTCTATATTAATGTGTTTGAATTGTTATTTGCTATTTTTCAGATTCCAAGACAGTACTGATAAAATCTTTATAGTAGAAAATTAATGTACCATCATAAATATTTTTATTTGTTATCAAACCAAAAATGTATATGAAAAGTATTAAAGTATACAGACACTTTCTCGGTTACAAAAGGTGGACTCAATAATCATTGAACAGTGATTGAGGTTAGATGGGGCCACATTCAAATTTGAATTGTCCCATAGAAATCTGGAAAATTTACAAAGAATGTTAAAGAATGTCCCATTGAAATTTTAAAAGAAATGGTAAAAAGACACAATCTCAAAATTTCAATTTAACCCTTGAAAGTTTTTTAATAATTGATGGTATTAAAAGAATCCATATGAATAGTATACAGTGGTTAAGAAATGTTTAATTCTGTTTTTCAGCCCTGAAAGTATAAAGAACAGAAGTGATGCATTTTACCTGATTCCAGAAAGGTCATGTGTGCCTGACAGTCCCGTGTGGTACTCCACACAAAACTTACAGATTGAGGCCATGAATAAGATGTTAAACAGAACTTTCCTTGTCAGAGAGATCCAGGAATCTTTCATACATGCTCAGCCTATATACACATAAGAATTACTATATACTTTAAGCCTTGTATGGAATATTTTGTCACAAATAGATTTTTATAACTTTATCTGAGAAAAGTATTACTGTTCAGATTACATGCCAGACTTCTTAAATTTTATGTAGTTTCCTATATTGAAAAATGGGATTTCCAGGGTTAATCTTCAAGTCAAAATGATCAAAATAATTAGTTAAGATGTAAAAACTAGTTATCATTCAGAAAAATACATTAAATATTGTTGTTGTATGTTAAGTATTTTTCAGTATTTTTTTATACCTTATCTGCTAAAATATCATTGTGTATTATATATTGGTACTTAATATGGTTGTATGTTAATCCAAAGATGTTAAAAACTTTACAATGTTAAAAGTTGCTTATTTATGAACCACCTATAAAAGATAAGTGGCATATAATGTTCAGGCTTGTTTGATGACCATCTGTCCCAAATCATGTTAACTTTCAGGTTAGAGTTGATTTTATGTGTTGCAGGTGGGGCAGGTGGGGCATTTTGTCTTTAAGACATATTTTTGTTTTGTTTGTACCGTATAGCGGGTTATTTTAGCGGGTGTAAAATTTGGCGGTTTGCAGTCCAAAATATATGGCAAAAATTTTGGTGGTTTTTATTTTGGCGGATGGTCAAAACCATAGAAAATTAATTTGGCGCTCTAGCAATCCCGAATAACCTCTGTTTTGTGAATTATTTCCAGTAACCGTTTGTATTATTTTCAGTCACATTTAGTATTATTTTCAGCTATTTAGTATTATTTTCAGTTATTTAGTTATTATTGATAATTTCAATTTTGAAGGTACATGTTAAATCTAAATGCACACCAATTTCATAATTAGGACAGATTGATTTATTTTGTAGTTTGTTTATTGTGCTAATCCGCATGCTTATTTAATGATTTAAATAACAGCTGAACGAGGCGTCAATTTGACAACCAGGCCTTTGATCTTTAATAGACATGGGTATAACAGATGCATTGATTAGTCAAAACAATTTAAGTTAATTTGAAGTTTTAATCAAATAACTTCAAACTGATTTATCTATGAGAAATTTTCACAACAAAACATTCTGCACAAAGTACAGATTCGCTGTAGGACATATAAATTACTTGACTATAACTCTAATTTCACAACGTTATGGCAAATATTTGACAAATGACCATTGCAAAAACCGATCGAGTTGCATAACATTTTCCCGAAGCTTCTAAATTTATGAAATTTTAGCGGTTTTAATTTTGGCGATTTCAGTCCAACCGCTAAAATACGCCAAAATTTGCACCCCGCTAAAATAACCCGCTATACGGTATTATTTTTCATTCCAGAACATTTTCGTGCCATCTTTTTTTCAGGGTAGAACAACTTAATTTAGTTCTCGCTCTAATGTTATTGTCCATAGACTTCAATGGGAGACAAGTGTATTTACACAGTTTTAATTTCTGCGCTAGCAATGTCACACAAAAAATTACGAAAATAAAATTATGGTGAAAAATTCTGGTTTTCAGTAGTATTCAAATATTTCATGTATGAGTGCTATGTCTGTGTAAAAACACAGCTTTATATTTTCATACTCTTTCCCCTCAATAAAGTCATATTATTCATTGTACATACATGTATGTCTGTTTGTTTTCCCACAAATGTGTTCATATCTTTGATATAGCAATGATTTTATTTTTGTACATAATTGAAGATGATTTGCTTTGCAGATAACCTTTTTTTTTAACATTGATCTTTATTGAATTAGAATTTATATTTTTTTGTAGATGATTGATAAAATGGTATTTTTATACCACTATTGTGCTTCCTGTTCAAAATAAACATTAGTAACTGAAAATTCTGTTTGATTGCAACAATACACTAGTCATCTTTCCAAATGACCCTGAAGCAACAGGTCATTTCTTGTTCTGTTTTTGCTCATAAACTTTCAAGATACTATGTATCATACTAGCAGTTTTAAATTGGTTATATCAAATCTTTTCTAGAAAGTCTTTCCTTATATTTTTTTTTAATATGAATCATATTTCTTATTTTGAATAATCCTGATCAAATAGTCTTATGTGGAAAATTTTATCTGAATCATGAAGAAAAATTGTTTGCTGATAAAGACACTTTTTTTTATCTTATTGTTAGAAATTTTAGTTATCTTTGTTAGATTATGCATTTATTTTATTTTCATATGAAAACAATATAGCTTCTTAGTCCATTGTAGATGTTCATATTTTACAGAAAAAGCTATGAATAAACACAGAAACATCATGTTCTTTCTTTTATACATGTATACACGTATACTGTAAACCAACTTATTTTCGTGAGCGATTTATATTCCTGGATTTCGCAAGGAACAGAAATTCGCGAAAGTATGTCTTTGCGAAGTAACTCATTTTGATAGTTTAATGGTTATTCCCAAGAAATCGTGAAAAATAAATAGCCGCAAAATAGGCCTTATGACACTAAAACGCGAAATATTGTAGTCGCAAAAATATTTTTTTTTTACAGTAATACTGTGAGGAAGAATAATTGTATAGGACATAACATCTTAACAAAAAACAAAAACATCTATTAACAGAAAAAGAAATTGGACATAAGATATAAACTCTCATTTCAAGTGTCTCTATATATGACCTCAAAAAGTTTTCTGGACAATTGTGGATTATGGTATGGTGCTGTCCTCGTTGTTGTTGTCATTGTCTGTTAACTTTAGTGTTCTCACAATAAATTGATTTCTGGTTGTCCGATTGCTATGATGCTATGATGCTGTCCACTAGGTCATTGCCATTGTTGTCATTGTCTTCCTTGTCTATTGATTTTTGTGTTCCCACAACTTTATTTCTAGTTGCTATGAAATTAGACAGTGGTGTTCTTTATCATAAAAGGATTTAAATGGGATTGATTTTGGAGCTCACCTCATTATTTGTTTTTAAAATTAGGAACCCAAACTGCATTTTTTTCTTTTTTCCCACAAAAACTTTTGCTCTGGTATATTAAACCAAATGCTGTGAAATTTTACAATAATGTTTCATACCATTACAGGATGAATGGGATTCAATTTGATTTTTGAGGTCCCCCTTTTTAGCTCAACTGGCAGATGGCCAAGTTATCTTATGCCATCACTATGCGTCCGTCGTCCTCGTCCCTTGGCAATTTCAAAAATCTTCTCCTCTGAAACTACTGTACCAATTTAATTGAAAATTTGCAAGAATGATATATGACACGTTGGCTACAAACAATCCTCTTTTTAAATTGGTCTGATAAAAAACTACATGGCCGCCATTGCTAGAAATAGAGCAGGGGGTAAAACAGTAGTTTTTAGCTCACCTGGACCGAAGGGGTTACATCCCCTTAAAGACAAAAAAATAGTGTTTTTGGCCTATAGAATGAAAACTATTGCAGATAGAGAAAAGCTGTTGCTTGCTTAAATGTTCAGCTCATTTAGCTCTACAAAAGTCTCCTGAAGGTCAAAGTTGTCAGATGACCCCTTATAGGGGTTACAGCCCCTTTAAGGTGAAAAATAGTGTTTTTGGTCTATAGAATGAAAACCATTGCAGATAGAAAAAAGCTGATGCTTGCTTAAACGTTCAGCCCATTTAGCTCTACAAAAGTCTCCATAGGGTCAAAGTTGTCAGATGACCCCTTTTAGGGGTTACACGCCCCTTATAAGTTGAAAAATAGTGTTTTTTGCTTATCTAGAATGAAAACTATTGCAGATAGAGAAAAGCTTTTTCTTGCTTAAACATTCAGCTCATTTAGCTATTCAAAAGTTTTTATGGTGTTGACAGCAAGACAAGGCGAGCAATTCAGGCTCCTTGGAGCCTCTTGTTTGGCTTGTATAATGAAAACTATAGCAGACAAAGTAATAAAATCTATTGCTGAAAGAGAAAAGCTGTGCTTGCTTAAATGTTCAGCTACTTTAGCTCTACAAAGTTCTTCATAGGGTTGACATCAAGACCAGGTGAGCGATTCAGGCTCCTGGGAGCCTCTTGTTTGGAAATAAGTCAAAAACAGTGACAGATATCAAAATTCTGGTTTGAGTTAAAGGTGGTCAGCACGTCAAGATTTACCTACCCTGTTATTTTGGAGACATTCCAACAAGCCATGTGGAAGTTATTGCCTCTTTTCTTGATTTTTCTGCATTTGCACTTACTTTGTCTTATATCTGAAGAACTATATAAAATATTGAAGTTATTTCAATTGCATATTGTTCAGCTAAGTAAGCTCTACAAAATTTCCCTAGGGTCAGATGACCCCTTGTAAGGGTCATAGACCCTTTAATGCCAAAATAGAGATTTTAGCCTTATAGATTGTGAACAAATAGATGATATTGAAAAGGCTTTGCTTGCTTAAATGTTCAGCTTATTGAGCTCTAAAAAAATGTCCATGAGGTCGAAATTTACAGATGACCCCTTACAGGAGTTATGGCCCCTTAAACGCCAAAATAGTGGTTACAGCTTTATAGTATGTTTCAGGATAGGAGAATGGGAAAAGGTTTTAATTGCTTAAATGTTCAGCTAATTGTCCATTAGGCCAAAATTGTAGGGTTACGGCCCGTTAAATGCAAAAAAATAGTGGATTGTACATGTAAGATTATGAACCATAGAAAATTGAGCCACACATTGGCATTAAAGCCAAGTGAGCTATTCAGGCCCCTGTGAGCCTCTTGATATTTAGAAATAAAGAAATGGAGCAGTCGCACACGACAGCTAATCCCCTCGCCCGTTACATTGAATTGTAAGTCAAGGTAACCTAAATCTTGAACTTAAACCCGAGCCATTCACGCGGAAAATGTATGTCAAGGTAACTTCATTTTGGTACGGATGCTGGTTACTATTATAGATGCTCCCACTGCATGACCCAATATCATTTTTCTATCCCTTGCAGTTGCTGGGGCATGGACCTTAACTTTTTTCACTTAGTCATTCATACGGACAATGTAGGTCGAAGGTGACCCAATTTTGGTACATCAAAGATGAACCCACTGACCAAATGTCATTCCTCAATTATGTTGAAACACTAAATGGTATAGAAAAATAGGACACACTTGACTCGACACATTTATATGACACCTTATATTAAATTATTTGGGTCTATTTAGGAATACACCATATGATATCATAAAACCACTGCATAAAACGCTTGGCGATGTACATATCATAGACGTACGGTATATGTTACAGAATTATTTTTTTAAATAACAAAGGAACCATTTGATATAACTTCATGAATATCTAAAGAGAAACTAGGTAGTTGACTTCCTTGTTGTCTCCTTAACTAGGTAAAAAGGAAAAGATGACAAGTTCTTATTTCATAACGTTGGTAAGTTGCTCAAATTTTTGTAACATAAGTAATTTTTAAATTTTTCAGCATAAATTATTCACATTTCTAATACAGGCATGCAAGATTATTGCGTCATGGTTCTATATGTTGTAAAGAATAGATATATGTATCAATAATTCTTTCTTCATTTTTATTTAATTCTTTTAACTACATGTTTATACGGTTTTGACAGATCTGTTATTGCTATGCGGGTAAAAAGTTTGACCATACCCACAGAATGAGCTTTTTAAGATATTTAGTGGACGTGTATCAGCATCCCAGTGGACATTTATTGTGCACATTGCTTGCTGATTTGCTTTAAACGGACTTCTAAATCGATCGTGACTTCTGATACATAAACTGCACGCTTGCATAAGATTCTGTTGCACCTCTGCTGTCGTTGTCACCGAAATCTTTTTTTTTAAAAAAGACATCACCGACTTATCGAAAATTCTGAAATTCTAGTACTCAGATAAGTACAGATATTTGTTTGTCGTAGAGTTTGTGTATTTCTGGTTGTCAGCTCCTAACATGACAGTTATTACATGAGTTATATCAAGCAGGAACTGCCTACCTCCTATGTGGAGGACCCGAGTTCACTCTCGTTTCAACTTGAGTTAACGCTGCTTATTATAGTTAATAAGTTGTTTTGTGTTTTGTTGTTTTGTGTGTTTTTGTTATGTTTCTTTTTTATTGGTCTTTTCTTTTATTTAAGAAATTCGCCATATAGCTAGGTTAATTCTTTTTTTGCTTCTTTCTTATCATTTAATTCATTTTCAAGTGCAAGAGAAACTGTTTAGTATTTCTAGTGTTAATGAACCAGGAAGAGAATGGTCGTGACTTTACAAACTCTAATATATATCTATAGCATATATTTTATGGTCCATTGAGTCACTATACTGTATATTTCATTTTTGTTTTATTTAAAGTAAAACGAGATGTTTCGTTAATAAAAGAGTTGTAGGGTTTTAAATTTTATAGTTGATCAGAAAAGTATACAATTTCACAT
>CAXARO010000771.1:0-32133 GCA_963971305.1 Arcuatula senhousia
TGGTCAGTCATGTCAGTATTTAATGCAAGTTGCCGGGCAAATTGATAAATTTAAAGAATGTTTTGTAATGACTAATGCAGCGTATAATGTTTGCAAATTAGAAACTGTCCATATCCAATTGATTGAAATTGGTGACAGACTCCCGCGAAAAATTTTCCTAATGCTGATATTATCTTTTTCCGTCCGGATATGCTTCTTCTCAAAAGGATACGGAATGAATGTTAAAATAATTACCCATTTTGATTGTCGCATTCCAAAAATTATCTATGTAATAGAGTATAAGGAGAAAACTATTGTGATGACGATGAGGTGCTTCATTTTTTGTAGTAATCAAATTTTAAATGATTTTTTTCCTTACTTTTCTATTTTACGTTCAATCGCCCCAATCATCTCGTCCCAAATTGAACGTTCTAGAAGGAAGCAAAGGTGTACCAAAGGGGTAATCAGTATCATAAAACCGTAAAGACAAAGACAAAACCGGCAGACAAAAAATCATCACAACAAAACAAACCACATAACAATATAAAACACACACAAACATAACAACAAAACCGCATTCAGCAACGCGAACTCAAGTCGAAACGAGAGTGAACTCAGGTGCTCCGGAAGAGTAAGCAGTTCCTGCCTTGCTATAGCACACCCGTCACGTTGCCAAAGATCGATTAAGTGTTGGTCAAATCCGGAAAGGATGACATTACAAAACTCTATGTTTTGTAAAGAATATGCACCTAAATAAAAATAACTAACTTACGTTGATTTCAGATTTTATTTGACTGCGTCGATTCGAAATCAAATGATTTTATTCGTTTATTAATAAAAATGTTAATAACGGCACTTAAAACACGTTAACAAACTACATTACATGTCTTGGTGACTCAGAAATTCTCGCACCGGGCATGTTTTAGGTAAACAAATGTTTAAGTATCAAAAGTGTCCACGTCTTTGTGTGAATGGGGTTCTTTAGATGTGATATATTGATTTCTAAAAGATTTTATTTCTCAACTGAGGCGTGAAACTCCGTCATATGAGAGCAAAAAGTGGATCCATCTGTTCTGTTTGGTGTTGTAATATCTTGCGTGTAATGTGGACAGCTTTTTTTAGTTCAGCTATTGTCATCGTTAAGCGTCCGTCGTTCGTCGTCCGTCCGTTAACTTTTCTTCAAACATCTTCTTCTCTGAAACCACTGATGGGATTGCTTTGAAACTTTGTTCACTTGATCTTTAGGATGTCCTCTTCCAAGTTTGAACTTAAAAATAGAACAGGGGGGTCAGACCATAGTTTTTAGCTTATAGCTCAAAAAGTATAAGAGATAGAAAAATTCCAAAGCAACCTTCCTTCTTCAGCACCAAAAGCTCTACAAAACTCTCCATTGAGTCAAAGTTGTGGGACGGCTCCTTATAGGAGTTATTTCCCCTTAATTGTCAAAATTTGGCCATTTTCACAGTTTTTGGGCTTTATATTGAAAACTGTAAGTGCTAGAGGAAAAGTTAGCATTGCAAAATTGTTCAGCTCATTAAGATGTACAAAAATGATTTCAGGATCAAAATTGTCAGATCATCCTTTTAAGTGTTTTCAATCAATTTTAACTTTTGTTGTTTTTTTTCTTTCAAATGGAAAGCTTTGTCAAATGAACAAGGAAGCCAAATCCTCGGTGCCGGATTTGGCTTCCTTGTTCGAACGTTTTGGTTTTGAGTACTTTTCATTTTCAACTGTTTTGGATTTTGACCTTCCTATGTTTTGGTTTAAATGCTACTGATGAGAGGTTACTCCTTGAAATATCGATATATAGCATATCCAAATTAACCGTGTATACCCGCGTTTTGGTATTTGTAATTTTGTAACTTTGTATTCTTGATCTTAAAAGTGTTTTCTATCCTAACTAGTTTCTTTAATGTTACATACAAAGTACATGTAGACCATGTTGCACACTAGGTAAGAGGCTTGAGCATAAGAGATCAGGTGAGCGATTCAGGCTCCTGGGAGGCTCTAGTTTTCAGATGTATGTACAATAATATTTGTCAACCTTTAATTTAATATCAGAATTATGCTGTGTTCGCAGTTAGGCAATGCCTTTTTCATATTATGAACACAGTCGAAGATCGTACAGTTTTTTTATACTGACCCTGCTTAAACAAAACGTTATTTAAACATGTTTAACCTAATGAAGATCAATTTAGTCAACAATTAAAATTTCTAGGACCCGGAGACACTTTTGAAATTTTCATTACAGAAATATTTCAATTTGTTGTACTTTTCACTGTATTGTTTGTAGTTGGACGTAATTGTATATGCTCAATAATTAAATTTTGATTTGATTTTGATTTTTTATTTAATCTGCGATAAACTCTTATTTTAAAGTTTACCAGTCATAAAATCACACAATTGCTGAACAAAAATAGGAAGTACAAATTGCTTTACTACACATTGGTTGAAATAAACCTAGACTGATAAAGTTTTACCACGTACACTTCATGTAAATTTCCGCCTCTGTTTTGAAAGCCAATCGTGGTTTTTGAACTTGCGGGCAAGGACCAAAGGGAATAGCTGTATACATGGTATATGGTTTGTTTAAATTGCATTTTGCTTCTTCTTCTTTTTTTATTTGGCACATCGACTCAGCATTCGATTGGAATAAAAGGTCTGATTGCAGATCGTTTACTCTTTGATAGAACAGAGGTTTCTCTGGTAATGGTGCTCCATCCCAATTTTTCCACTGCCCATACATGATTGGTGGATGAATTATCGAACCTGACATTAGAATACCAGTAAAGACATTTTTGGCAATTTCGACACGGAGTTTCTATCCAAGAATAGCTCGAACACTCTCAATGGCTGGAAAGGTTTACATTCACGGCCAACTAGAAGAGATGTTTTCAGAACATTTTTATATCCAATTAATTGACATGACATATATCCATATTCAATAATACGACATGCCCAAGGAAGCGATACAAAACCCAAAATTGTAGACGTTTTAGATTTTTCTCCTCACAACTGGCGACATTGAAGTTCGAAACCCGCATTCCCTGGCAAACCAACAATCAGCATATTTGTTCTAACAAATGGCAGGATTGTCTTGAAATAAAGTTCATGAGCATATGATGGGAAGACAAGAAATATAATCTGGGCGTCAGACAAGATAGTGCTTGGATCTTTTGTTATTAGCATTGGGTTTCCTTGTATATTTGAGTGTTTTTTTTGTTGTTGTTTTGTTTTCAGTTTTGCTTACTTGTATTTTACACATGTAAATGCGATTTGGGGGCATACTGACTCGAAACAAGTATATAGAGGGGTAACGCCCTGTGCTGCTCATGATATAATAAATACAATTTGTACTGTAAATTCGTGAAATTCTTTATTTTCTACAATTCTAAGTCGTCAGTGGTAAGATTATATCAATGTATTTAAAGTGATTCAGAGAATGTTTTTTTTTGTGAACCTAATAATATCTTAGTTTTCTATCGGTCTTTGCCTCAAATGCATGTATGTGCCTCAAAGTATATATAATTATCTTCCTTTTTCTTTGTTCGGTTATTTTTTTATTGTTTTATTTCAAGCTACTTGACATTCATAACAATATATATTCATAAATCCATTTATTGATAACTAATCTGTGTATCAGACTAAAAATTACCAAATCCAAAGACTACAGGTTTGGTCCTTATCATGCTTATATAACTTACGATTATTGAAAAAAATCTATTACCTTTTGTAGTGAGGTTATTCCGTAATGACTGTGTTGTTCTGACATTTATTATTCCTTGTTTTATATTTCTAGGGCCAATGTAATGATTCTTTGAACATCTTAATTCTTCGCTCTGCATAGGCTATGATAATGGGTAAAATACCACAATATTAGCGCGTGGAACTAATTTTCATTGGGAAAATGCCCGATAGAATGGAGCAATGTTCGATATAAATAAATTATAAAATATCATTAATTACTACCTATTATAAAGAAAAAGGCAGCGATACCCCAATTAGGTCGTTTGTTTCCGTCGTTTCTATATTTACAAAAGCTCTTTGCAATGTACATACTTTCACTTTTCACTCGGGGACTATATTCGGATTCTCAATCTTCGGATTTCCATCAAGACAATATGGCCGCGACCAGTAGATTATGTGTTCCGCTTCGGATTATATTTTAGTCAGTGTAGCATATCTTGCGTAGCTTTAGCGTTATTGATATTTGATTTTGGATTGCGAAAATTTACTTAATTGAATAAAGTTTAAGGGACAAAAATACTATTCGGACACCAAAAATAAGTTAAATCTTGCAAAAAAGTTGTACACAGCATCTTCGTTTTTCATGCTTTTATGTGGCGGTGTTTTAAAGCAACAGTGCGATTCAACTAGATCATGTAGGGTACATGGCGTAGTCACTTTATCAGGTTGTGCATGTTTAAGCGTACTTTCTTATAAATTTTTGGCTGCAAAATATTAATTCATTGAATAAAGTTTATTATCACAGACAGAAATAGTGCTTATGCAAAATAGGTCAATCAGACACACACAATTCAAGCATTTTATTGATTTTTAGAAAATGACAAAATAGCCACATTGGGTCATTCGTCTGTCTAGCTTGATCTAGGTCATTTTAATAAGGATAATTAATTTTATCTATTTCTCACAAAGCTATTGCGGGATCCGGAAAAATAAACTTATTTGTCACAAGTTTGGTTGTTCGAAAATGTTATCAATGCTTGATAATTTTGTCGATTCACCACACAGAGACCAATGTCGCCACAACTACAAACGTGTCAGAAAATAATTTTAATTAACACAGGGGCTTGGATTATAGAGTAGGGGGGCGACTTAAAAGTCAATATAAATGACCACAATCCAAGCCCCTGTGTGCGGAACATGGATTGCAACGTTCGTGTATAAGTTTGCTTTAGTCTATATCATAAAGGAAGGGACAATCTTTGAATGGGTGACAATCAAAAATATTTGAGCAGTGGCGGATCCGGGGGGGGGGGTGTTCCGAGATTGGAATTTTCCTCCTTTCCGACAAAAATTTCGCAAGTAACGTCTAGAACCACCCCCTTTTCGTCCTTCGTCCACAGCGGAATTTATGTGGACCAACCCCTTTCAAAAATTTCTGGATCTGGCCCCGTTTGAGTTATAATATAATTTATTGCTATTACACGTAAAAAATTTAAAGGCATACATGTACATTGCAAATGTTCATGAAGAGATCTACAATTGGGTTTAAACTTATTTCATATAATATTATATACTTCAAAATCATAGGCTGATCTGACAAATGATTACCATTAAAGTAGACGATAATTAGATGTGGAATAATTGTACGCCACACAACCAACATAAAGAAACGTGAATTTTAAAAATCACAATGGAAAACAGCCAACAGTCTTCAGCATGACCATAAGTCGCTGCTTGCCGTCTTGCATTGGCCCAAGACTAAAAATACAAAAGAGGATGAGTCCAGTTTCCTTTTTGGTCACACTTAGAAAAAAGTCAAAATAACAATGTACAATTTTTTTTTACATCTCCGCATGCTTGGAATGCAACTAAATGTTGAAAATAATAATATTATAAAACGAAAATTATAAAAATTTCTAGGCGCAAAATATATGTTTGATTTTCTTCTTCGGTATTCCCAGAATCCCGTTGGTAGCTTTTGTTCTCAGAATAATTTGAAGATTGAAACCTTTTTAAACTTTAACATTAAGCTGATTTAAAAGTATATATGAACAACAGACTGTGACATCTTTGATCCAATGGAAACTTTTGTACAGCTCGATGAGCTGAAGGTTTAAGCAAGCAACAGCTTTTCTCTATCTGCAATAGTTTCCTATTTTCTCCACTAACATAACCAAACTTTGATGCAGTTATTTTAAACTAAATAGGAAATAGTACAATGCTTATACTGGATCTAAAAACAAATAATGTTTAGGATAAACACTTACATGACTTAGATTCATCGACATGGCTTAATTTTAGATCGATTTTATAGTATGTGTACAGCAAAGGCTACATATAGAATTCAACAATAAACCTTAGCAGGACCTAGAAATAATAAAGTCTTTTTTATGTTACTAAAGCAGACCTTTGCTTTTTGTGTCCATAGCGGCTTGCTAGGCAATATGCATTAGAGTCCACACTTGTTCAAAATAATAAAAAAAATCATCTTATCCTGAATTATGTCACTCCAGTATTTCAAAGTAAAGGGTAGATAAAATAAATAAGTGAACGGTAGAAATTTGGGAACAGGGTGACTGCTCATAAATTTCATAAAATCTAGATATATTCAAGAAGAACCTACTAGTATACACATGGTTTTTTATCGACAAAAGTGGCCATTAAAATTTTCCAGTTGCATTATTACTTTGATGTTATTAGGTACATTTCTATAAAAATAGATTATTCAAAAATATTAAAAAGAATAAAACGTTAGCACAAGCTGAACAGGAACTCATTAAGGTACTTTGAAGAACCTGTGTTCAATCCTCCTATTAAATTTGTTACAATGGAAGTTAACCTATCCGATCAGTTAAATCTAAAGAGAGGACATTATCTTGTTATATGAAAAGTATAATAGATTAACCTGTTGAATATTTCCCATGGTGAAAATTGCTGAAATGTGGCATTTATACAAATAAAAGAAAATATGCAAAATAACTGTCAAAGAGTTGTATAAAACATATACATAATTCATACAAAAATAATTATCTACATGTAGTTGCAAGCAATACCTCTCAGAGAGAGGAGTTTTGTTTCCTTCAGGTAAAAATCTTATACCTATGAGTAGTTTTCATTTTCAATGAAGGTATGAGTGAGTTTAACTGATCAAATTAAGATATATTGCTTCTAACATTACAAAATTCAATACGAGGATTAACAAGCTAAGCTACCCCAAATTACCTTGATGGGTTGCTTACAGAACGTTTTATTCGTTATTATGTACGATTAATACATTTTTATTGACTATTTATGAACCCTCGAAGGTTAATGTCGATACAAAGACTAATGATTCAGAGGCATATATTATTTCAACATTGCTTTTAGGGACGGGACAAAAAATCGTAAAGGGGGCATAAGAAATTATACAGAGGGAGTTTGACCATACCTTTTGTTTTAAACCTGCTCAGGGTTTACATTTTTCTTAATGACATAGTAAAATACTCTCCTTTTCATTAACTAGGGGTTGACTTGAAATAAATTTCGTTGTTTAAGTTGTCCACTGTTTAAGTCTACTGCATTGCTTTTAGACCCCAACATATCATTCTTAATCCCTTATATGCCTTCATTGTATAATATGTGCGGTTTTTATTGATTATTGTCTAATCTTTTAGCATTTAATTTTTTAGACGAAGATGCAATTTTATAATGAAATATTGAAAAAGATCAAAATTATCTTGCTTAATATGAATACAAAACGTAAATATCGTCTGCTTGTACTTACCCCGTTACCTCACATATGATATCATGGCGGGCTATTTTGTCACTCGATAATTTTTTAGTGACATTGTCACGTATCTATGTCAGAAGAGAATTCTATGTGCCGGTCTGCATTAGCGTAAAAATTGACGTAGCCGTACGACAAATCTGACAGTTACATTGCACATACAATTTGTCACACCAAACCCATCTTGCAAGTTTAAAGCCTCTCCCAAAGATCAAATGCACATTCCCGCGTGCATTTAGTCATTCTCCTTCTGGAAAGTACCCAGTAAAGAGAACGACTGACCTAGTGTAAACCAAAATACAGACCAAGAAAAGGGATCCAAAAACAAAAAGACCAATGATACAATAAACTACCCTTGTATTTATTATAAACCAAAGTATATTGGACTACAGATGCAAGTTTTTTTTTTTTTTTTTTTTTTTTTTTTTAATTGAGAATATAATATTGTTTGTTTGACTGTATCAATTTGGCAATTACAAGATCGTTTTATAATTCGCACAATCAGATAAGATTGGCATGAGAAATAATTGACTCAATAAAGTTGATTATTTATTTATCTCTATATACAATCTTCATCCGCCACGTCAGCTAATCTCGTCAGTCCCTCCGGTCAGGTTTACTCCCGCTGATCTGCCACGGCTCACCTGCAACGAGATTAAAGGATAAAGATTAATCCGGTGGTAGTGTCTATCAAATAATTATAGACCGACAAAATTGTTTGTATAATAAATAAGCCATATGAAAGTGTTGTTATGACTGTTATTATTCATAAATAAAATCATATGTAAAACTGAAATAGGCGTGGGAAAAGGGTGGGAACACTTTCATATCTTGTTTCGGTAATTCATAAAATTAGGATTCCATTGCACACACTTCGTGTGTTTATGAAATCTCAAATTTCATATCATTACCTCAACAAGATATTCCAGTGTTAGTTTAAAGCTTACCTAGATAAAACAGCTTGTTAAAACTCAATGGAATCAATCGATTTACTATAAAAATGCATAAAAATTGATTCATTGGCCCATTTACCCTGCTCAATAATATCCTTTGCGGACAAACCTGTCATATTTGCTTTAGAAACACTGGCTGATCGAGTTGAATGACCAGTGAAGCCCTTATTAATCCCTGCTTTTTTAATGGTTTCTTTCAACCATCTAGCTATCGTAGATGATGTAACAGGCCGATGTGGTTTAACTATGCTTAAGAGTAAAAGTGAGCGGTCTAAATTGTCGGCTATAGATCGACATTCTTCTGTGCGTGATAAATAATCTTTTATGCACTTAACTACACATAGTTGTGGTTCATCTTTGAAAGAATCAAACGCCATTTTTCTATGATCTTTACCCGGTCTACATGTTTTGGTGTGTTTTTGTAATTCAAAAAGAAACAAATTGCCTTGCTGTTTCATGAAATTACAATTTAAGGCGCTAATTTCCGAGGTCCTTCCTGCTGATGCTAAAGCTAATAACATTGCTAACTTCCAAGATAATAATTTCATGGATAGTTCATTGTTCTCGCCCCAAGAGACAATTTCATTTAAAACTTTATCAACATCCCATGTAAATTGATACTTAGATTTTGGAATTCTTTGATTAAAAATTGCCCTCATGTGCCTGACAATTAATGGATGTTTACCTACTGGATTATTATCAATTAAAGGGTGATTTTTTGATAAGGCTGACCTATGAGTATTAATGGTTCTATATTGAAGACCATCCTGAAATAGTTTAGTCAAATACTCTATTACATTAACCACAGAGGCTTGAATGGGATTAATCGATTGTTCAGCACACCAGCTGACCCATTTTCCCCAGGCGCTTTTGTAAGATCTTTGTGTACCAGGTCTCCATGCCTGTTCGTGTAGATTTTTAGCTGCTGTTGATAATTGTTTTGTAGCTCGATTGACCCCGATACTACCCAGACCCCCAGATTCAAAGTCCCCGCCTGTGTCAATGGGTGTGTCTCTCCCTGTGGAGACTGGAGTAATTCTGGAACGTTCGGGAGTCTTATGGGGTCCCTGATCAACATTTGTAAAAGCATTGGGTACCATGTTTGTGCCTGCCAAATTGGGGCTACTAAGGTTATTGTCGCCTTGTCTTTTGCAACTTTTGCCAGACATCTGCCTATCAAAGCAAATGGGGGAAATGCGTATCCCTGTATTTGAGACCAGTTCAGTAGAAAAGCGTCTGTTGCCCAACTGTTGGGATCTGCTTTCCAACTGACATATTTGTCTAGTTGGTGATTCAACCTCGAAGCAAACAGATCTATCTCCAAGGAACCTACTGTTTTCTGAATTTGTAAAAACATGTCTCGATTGAGAACCCAATCGCTGGAATCGTTTACGTTTCTTGATTCCCGATCGGCCTCCGTGTTCAAAACCCCTGCAAGGTGTTCTGCGGTTAGGACTATATTCCGTAACTGACACCAATCCCAAATCTTTTTCATTATAAGGTTTAAGTCCTTGGACCTTGTTCCCCCTAACTTGTTGATGTATGCTACTGAGGACATATTGTCTAGTTTTAAATGAATTGCTAAATAATTTCTTTCTTTGGCAAAGGATTGAACGGCGAAGTAAGCTGCCAGTAATTCCTTTGCATTTATATGAAGGTTTGATTCTTCCGTTGACCAAGTACCTCCTGTATTTTGACCTTGACAACAGGCCCCCCAGCCTAGATTGCTTGCATCGGAACTTATTACAAGGTCTGGACTTGGAGTAATTATTGTTCTCCCATTGTAATGATCTATCTGAGTGATCCACCAGATTAGTTCGTCCCTTGCTTCTCGAGTAAGAACTATTTTGTGTTCGTATGACTTCCCTGTTATCAAACCCTTTATTTGCCCCATTTGTAAAAACCGACTTTGCAAATTTGCTGGGAAAATGGCTTGTGTTGACGCCGTAAATTTTCCCGTTATTTTTGCTATTTCTCTTACTGAAACTTTTTTCGCTTCTAGCATTTTTTGACATAGTAATTTTATTTTTGTCACTTTTTCTTTTGGAAGGAAAAACATCATTTTTTGGGAGCATATTTGATACCCCAAGTACTCCATGTTTTGTTTTGGAGTCAGAATTGACTTTTTCCAGTTGATGATATACCCTAATTTCTGGAGTAGAAATAAAGTTGTGTCCCTGTGATAAGTTATTTTTTCTAAATTGTCGGCCATAATTAGAATGTCGTCTAAATAGATAATCATTCTTATCCCTATTCTTCTTAGAAGACTTATAACTGGTTTTAATGTTTTGGTGTACAGGCGCGGAGCTTCTCCTAACCCGAAAGGAAGGGCCCTGTACTCCCACAACTTGTTCTTCCATTGAAATCTTAGGTACTTTCTGTGAGTTTTTTCTATATTCATTACTGAGTATGCATCTTTCAGATCTATCTTTACCAAGTAATCTCCCTGTTTTAATAGGTCTTTTATCATGAATAACCCTTCCATTTTGAAGTGTTGATATTTTACAAATTGATTTAATTTTCTTAAATTTATCACTGGTCTCTGACCCCCGTCCTTTTTAGCAACTAGAAACATATTGCTTAAGAACTGATTTTTGCATGGTTTTACTTGAGTTATTACACCCTTGCTTAGCATTTCTTGCACTTCTAAATCCATTAAGTTTTCTTCGGTTTTGTTTACGATCAAGCATTGAGGGGGCTTGTTTTGTTTTGGCATTTTTAGAAAATTTATCGTCACGCCTTGAATATTTGAAAGGATTATTTTGTCTGATGTTATTATTTTCCAGTTTGATAGATGGCTCTTCAGCCGCCCGGCTATTTGTTGTTTTTTCATTACAATTGTTGTAAAATTCAGATCTTTTATCGATTGAACAATTTTTCCTGCAACCTGCACATAATCTAAATCTAATAACCTTACTGGTTTTGTGTTCACATTGTTTAGTGCTATCTCTTGGAACTCTTGAACATGGACAGTTTTTTGTATATTTGAAATATACATACCTTTTTCTGAATCCAGCTGAGCCTTTGTTGGTTTTGCCTCCATTTCGTCCATTTCCTCTATAGGCTCCTCTTGCGAATGAAGGCTGGGGCCGAAAGGGCGGTTCAACTTGGCCATGTTGACTGACAAACTTGTCTTGTGTACGTCCTTTGCTTTTGGTCACCTTGAACTTGGATAATGCATTGTCTTTCTTCGGAAATTTTGGTTTAGCACCTAGAGCTTCGGCCATTTTACAAGCGTCTTTCCTCATTTCACTGAATTCCTTTAAATCGGATTTGAAGTCCTTGCCGAACATTAATTCGTCATTATTTGCAAGTATTTCTTGTTTTTCCTATTAAAACACTTTCATATCTTGTTTCGGTAATTCATAAAATTAGGATTCCATTGCACACACTTCGTGTGTTTATGAAATCTCAAATTATTCTCGTGGACAGTTTCCTAGGAAAACGTAACAGGAATCTTCTTAACGATGGAAATGAGTAAAACTCTATGCCCCCGCCAAGTCGTCACGGAACCTGAAATTTGAACCTTATACTTTTTAGGTGCATTTAGATTTTTTCTTTTACGCTGTATTGCCACCTGATTTTTTTTCCAGATTTCCTAATTCAATGAACTATATTGTTATAGGCTTTTTTCTAAACACCAAAGACGTCCAGTTGATTGCGTCCTACACAACACACCAGTCAGTGCTCGAGACCCTTGGCGGCAAGGCCCTTCTCTGCACAGATGGAAGATGGTCAGGTTTGCAGCATGCTTCACAGTATGCTTGAAGAACCCTTGCCACAATAAAAAAGTATTGAATGCCATAGCTTCCTCCTTATGATGATGTTTTTTTTCATTATGTGATTCTACTTTGTCATAATGTGATGATATTTTGTCATTATGTGATGATACTTCTTCATTATGTGATTCTACTTTGTCATAATGTGATGATATTTTGTCATTATGTGATTCTACTTTGTCATAATGTCATGATATTTTGTCTTTATGTGATGATACTTTGTCATTATGTGATGATTTGTCTCTTCATTATGTGATTTTACTTTGTCATAATGTGATGATATTTTGTCTTTATGTGATGATTTGTCTTTTCAACTTTATGGCCATCTTATCTCAGATCAAATGTAAGAGTCTAATCAGAGTATTAGCTAAATGCTTTTGCACATCCAAACTTTTCAGTGAACGAATCAAAGTCCTAGGCAAACATTTTATGACGGTATTGCAAAGAATTATTGCCATTAAACTATCTAATATGCCCACTTGATTAAATTGTTTTTTATGTCGCCTGCAAAGTGTTGAAGAAGCGACATATAAGGGTTACTTTGGCACCATCCGTCGTCTTGCGTCGTCCTGTGTCGTCAAGCGTCGTCCTCCAGCGTCGCAAAATTTCCGTCGCAGGTTTTCGGTACACTGCATGCCACAACCTCTTAATATTTTGTATGTGGCTTCTTCCTATGATACTATATGGTGTAAAGCAATTTTATGCCCGTAGCCCATCTACTTTCTGTTTACCGAATATTTTAGGACGCAGGTGACATACGTCTACCATGGAAGACCGCCATTCTATTTGATATTTCCATAATATATATAACCACATAAAATTCCATTTTGATATATTAATATTGAATTACAAATAAAAAGACTAGAGGCTTATAGATTAGAAGCCTGCATTGCTCACCATGTGACACTAATTATCTTTAAATGCAAAAATCTTCTACCACACGTTGGTAATGCTCTGAAGTAACAATCTGCAATAGCTTAATGCTATATGATGCAAGGACAAAAGCACGATTTGTGACTTGCGATTTTCTTGTAATGTTTTATTTTTCTATTATCGTAAAACATAATTTATTTCATATTTTTGAATTATTATACATTCGCGTCGAAGAAGAGAGTGTGTAAAGTTTAACCCATGTCTGTCCAAAGTTTCTTAGTTCTGTAGTTCCGTAGTTCCGTCACACTTTTTTTGGCATAGTTGCAAAATCTGGGTATCACTAATAAGTAAAGGCTCACAGATTTCATGTGTATGTATGTATAGGATCAATATTTTTTTTGTAAAAAGCAATATAGTTTTATTTCCGTAATAGTCACATTTAATTCAATATTGATATATCAAAAATATTATTATTGCTTAAAGAAGTCAGACTTTTAGTTATTTAAACTAATAAAGTATGTAATACTAAACAATATAGATAAGGCATGTAAGGGGAGTTAAAATTTCAAGTATACGATTTATATAAGATATTTTATTAACCAATTATGGTCCCACAGGGGGGCTATTACAAATATAAACAATCATGATTTTAAACATACATAGACATAAGAAGAGCTGTAATGAGACAAATAGACAAAATTGAATTAAAAAAAGATTAAAATCATACATTTGCCAAATAAAAGCAACAACAAAACTACAGTACTGAACTATGATGATCAATCTTATATATCACACACACACAAAAACAACCAGAACACAAGGCAATGACATGCCGAATGAAGATAACAACAAAATTACCAAAATTAAGATGATCAATCTCATATATCCAAGAACAAAAGACAAAACAAGGCAAATACATAAAAGAGAAATTGAAGATCGCAATGGTCTTGACTTGGTACAGGCGTTTCAAAAGAAATGGTTGGTTGATCCAGGTTTTATGGCGCCAAACTTCCCTCTTTCATTGCGATCTAAGGGTCTAATAACACAAAACACAACATAGTTGTGAGACACAATAGAGATAAAGGGGTGATCATCTCAGAAAACAAACTGTCACAAATTAATTAAAACAATCATCTGACTTTATTTTGAATTTTGCTACCAGTGGCTGATATCGAAAGAAAAAAATTTAAAAGACCGGATGAGACGTATTTTCTAATAACCTTGGTCCAAAAGCCAATCACGGAGGCAACGGTGTCGGGTAAAAAAATCTGAAAATTAGTAAAAGCCCTGGCATGTCGAATAAATTGGGAAATATACACCCCATATGCAGACGAGGGGGTAGGTTAATTTCCAGATTAGGAAAATTAATTATTTGAACATTAAAATCGTCTCTTTAGTCGTATATTTTTGTACTGAGATGACCAACCGAGTCAAATTCGAGAAATACGTAAAGCAAGTTATTTTTAATCTCTAACTCTGGAGGATAAATTGAAGGAACCCATCTAGGAAACTTAGCGTTTAAGACAGAGAGGACATCATCAATTTATCTGGAAGTGAGATTAATGGATCAAGCTTCTTTTTAGCTCACCAGACCCGAAGGGTCATGTGAACTATTGTCATCACTTGGCGTCCGTCGTCCGTCCGTAAACTTTTTAAAACGTTAACTCCTCTGACACCATAATTCCAATTGCAACCAAACTTGGTATGGATGTTAAGTAGCATTTGGTGCTTAGAACTGATGTGGGGATTTTTGATTCGTCGTTAAACATGGTCGCTGTGGCTAAAAATAGAACATAGGGGTAAAATGCAGTTTTTTGCAAATAACCCCAAAACCGCTATATATATCAAATTCTGGCAAGGATTAGGTGATCAGCACCTCAAGATCTACCTACCCTGAAATTTTGACGAAAATCCAACGATCAATGTACATGATGTAGAAGTTTTTGCCTTTTTTTGTGGTTTTTTTTGCAAATTTTGCACCTATTTAGCTCAATATCTTGAAAACTATACAAGATATTTGAGAAATTTAAAATACAAATCGTTAAGCATATCAAGATCTACATAATATGTAAAGGTCAATGTTGTAGGACCTTTTCTTTTAGGAGTTATTGCCCTTCGAACGTCAAAACTGAGCATTTTTCACAGCATTTCTTCATTGCATTGGAAACGTTAACTCCTATGACACTTTAAGTCCAATTGGAACCACACTTGGTATAGTTGTATATTAGCATTAAGTGTATAGAACTGATGTAGAAATTTTGATTGGTTGTAAAACATGGCTGCTGTGGCTAAAAATAGAATAAGGGGAAAATCACAGTTTTTTGCAAATAACTCAAAAACGGTGACAGATTTTTAAATTTGGAATGAGAACAAAAGTGATCAGCACCTAAAGATCCAACAACCCATGTAGGAGTTATTGCCCTTTTATTTTAATTTTTTATGAATTTTGCACTTAAAAAATGTTTTAAGCTCAATATCTTAAAATCTATATATGAGATATTTTAGAAATGTGAATTGCATGTTGTTAAGCACATCATGATCTACAAAGTATGAAATAAGGTCAAGATTGTAATACTGTTGATTTTAGAGTTATTCCTCTGTTGAAGGAAAGAAAATTATTGAAAGGTTTTAATTGCTTAAATATTACTCTGTACAATCATTACTACATTAAGTTGAACCATATTGTCAGATGACCCCCCTTATCAAACTTATGACCCTTTCAATGTCAAATAAATTTTGCCTAATAACCTTTACTTAATGCACATAATGTCAGGTGAGCGATTCAGGCTCCTGGGATTCTGTTGTACTATTTTATTCTTAACAGGTTGCTGAAGAAATTCAATTTCGTAAGAGTATAAAAACATTTCGGCGAGGAGAGTGGCACAATCTGTGCCCATTGGAATGCCAAAAACACAGGTAGTAATGTGTCATATCGTATAATGTTTAGTAAAGAGATTTTGTCATGGTTTAGTTAAGGGCGTCATGGTTTGAACAAGGGAAATTTGCATAATGTCGTCCGGACACAAAAGACGTTTTGGGGCATTTAAAGGGTAGGGTGTATTTATAATAAAATCTGGTACATGTGTATGATGAAATATATGAGCTAACTCATTCAGGAAATATAGATTTGCTTAATTGATAAAATAACATCATTTTATGTTTTAAGCATAAGTAAAGGCCAGATTTTGCCCCAAAACAACCTTTCACTATGCATACAACCTTTTGACACATTTTTTAGTGTAATTAAACGCTTACAAAGCATATATCGCAAAAATACAGATTTTTACTTGTCATGGGTTGTACAGGGGACGTCATGGTTTAGTGTAGGGTGGTCATGGTTTGGTCAAGGGGTAATTCAAAATGATATTTTAAATCTTATTCAAACATATGAGCAAAAAGTAATGTTTTATACCTTAAACCGATCATATATATTTATAGCCAGAATGACGCATACTACATATCAACCGCAACTGAAGATAATCTGTATAATTTCAATGTTTGTATGCCATTCATAAGACTTGTTAAAGTAATCATGAGATAAAGATTATTATACAGGGTTTTCCATGTTAGGGTCCATATCATTTCGAGACTCCCATTTGAAATGGAGGCATAAGCCGAGACAATAACATCGCTCGAGAAATGATATGGGTTCTAATATGGAAACTCATAGTCAAAATAGATACAAAGGTATCGGGAAAACATTGACTTGGCTTAATGCAAGATTTTGCCTATTGTGGCTTCAAAATTTATTACAAAAATGATATGAACTGAATATTTTGGTTAAATCTTTGAATTTAGTATTTTTTTGGCAGAAATATTGATAACATGATACTTACTTTAAAACTTCCATAAACGTTTTTACTATTGTCATTTTTAAGCATTATAGCGACCAAGCATGTCGGTTTTGTGTGATGACACTTCACTAAATCATTATTGTTTGAAGTGCTGTGTCGGATTTAACATCGATATGTTTGATTTTTTTACATCAGTCGATTGATTATTCTCAGTTATCTGTCAGTAACAGCGAGTGTTCTATAGAGATTTCCATTACCGTCCTTTTGTTTGTTCTTGTTGTTTTTTGTCTTAGGTTCTCTCTCGTGGAATTGGACTTTGATCGATTTGATTTTATTGTGTTTAGTTTTTGTGCTTTGTCTATAATATTGATAGAATGAAGATTGAGCCCAAAAAAACTACCGTCACATATTATATGTGCATGTCCTAAGCCAGGAATCTTTGACAAAGCTTTCGTTTGTACTTGTCTTTTTGATGTTTTCTGTTCCTTGTTTAAGAATGGGGTCTATCCGTGACGATTTCAGGACTTGATTTGAATTATATGCATTTTATTTAGACCATGGGCCAATTGCAGAACTGCGAGCAGTACCAAATGGCCTCGTTGAAGGCTGCTGGTGGTTGTCCATTGTGGTTTTTCTAAATTGCCGCTAAATTTTGGGCTGTGTCGCGTACACTTATTCCACATCTCATTATTTTCTATATATACTAAGAACTTTCTATCAGTAAAGCTTTTCCTTTCAGTATTCAAAGAAGGACATGCTATTCACCACCAACTGAACTATTTCACACTGAACTATTGCTAAGGGGACATATTCTTCCATCTTAACTATATGTAGCTCTATCCAACGTATTAGTATTCAGTGCAACAGGAGTGTTTGTTGTACTACAAAAACGTTTGCTCTAGCCATAATATTATTTTTTAAATTTTCACATAAGAGTAGCTTGTACTGTTTATGGTAAATTTATGTTGTTGGCTTAGTTTTGGTATAGAGCAAAAGTTAAAATGATATTAATAATTAGAAATATATATTATATATTATATGCAAATAAGTTTACGCTTTATAAATTCAAAAAAACGAGGATATGATTTTGGTGTGAGGGGGGTTAAGATGCGTATTTATTAAGAAGCAAAGAAACACAGTATAACAGCAGAAAAAACCCTAATATTTTGCACGATCTCCTAACTTTACAAAATGTGATAAACCATGATATAAACGTATAAACCATGACAATTTTCTGTTCCCTTTACCAAACCATGACACAATTTTAATTTGGTTAATTAGCACAACTTAGCAGATTTAAAGTTAACACAATAAACTTTTATTGTCATGTTCAATTCCTTTCAGCTCTCCACACGATTTATTACTAGAATAAAGTATTTTTATATATTTTAGAAAAAATCCCTTGGACAAGCCATGACCTCCCTTTACCATACCATGACCAAATCCCTTTACCAAACATTAAACGATATGACACATTACTACCTGTGAAAAATCTCTCCTCCAAAGGTGACAAATTATGTTATCAATAAGGAAATCAAGTAAACTATAAACTTGTTCGAGGGTGTAGGAATTGAATATTGCAATGATCCTGACCTTTTACAGGCTTTTTGAAGGAATTGTGATTTAAACCAGGCTTTTTAAAGGAATGGTGAGTTAAACCAGGTTTTAAGGCACCAAACATACCTTTTCCATTGCGATCTTAGGGTTCCGTAACACACACACACACACACAAACAATTAACACGGTTGTGAGACATAAATTAATATGGGTGACGAGGTGATCATCTCGGTAAAACAAACAGTCAAATCTAATTCAAACAACCACGAACAGTTTCATCTAAAATGGCTGATATATTTAGAAAAAAAAAAAATTTAGAGACCACATCAGATGTATTTTATTATCATCTTGGTCTTAAAGCCAGTAATGGAGAGAACAGTATTGGGTATTAAGATCTGAAAAATGAGTAGAACCCTTGGCATTTCAACTTAATGGTGAAATATATGTCCCATATGCTGGTGAAGTGGGATTGATACTTGTAGATAAGGAATATCGATAATCTGAAAATTTCTTATATAATCGTCTCTTTTGCCGTAAATTTTGTACTGAGCTGGCCACCTCAACCCTTATCAGGTCGAATTGGAGGTGCAGATCCAACAAAGACCTGAACCAAATAGATTCCGTAGTTTCTTCAATCTTTAAATCTTGAAGCTAAATTGAAGGAATCCATCAAGTAAACGAAGGATTGCTGACCGATAAGACGTCATCAATATACATGCAGCTGAAAGTGAGATTAAAAGATTTAGCTTCTTTTACCGTCTTGTTGTTTGCGAGTTTCTGAAAAAAAATCCAGTCTCGTAAGAGTATAAGAACAAGTCGGCGAGTAGAGGGGCACAAGTTATGCCCATTGAAATAATGGAAACTTGTTATTAAAAATCCCTCCTCCAAATGTAATAGATATGTCGGACTAAGTGAGCTAAAAACTCCTATAAGGGGTTGACAGATAACTTCAATTCAAAAAAGATATTTATAGAACTTTTGAAACTGAAGAAGAAAGGTTCCTTTGGATATCGTTTCTTTTACACTTTAAACCTACATACCAAATACTATAGCCGGTCCCCAAGTTCTATTTTAGCCATTTACATTGTAGCCATGAATTGCACAAACTTTCGGGGATTTTAATGCTGAAGATGAAAGGTTGCTTTGAATATCCTTTCTATGAAATTAAAAAGCTATATACCAGATATTATGCTCTAACCCCAGTTCCATTTCAGCCATTCACGAAGAGCAAAATTACAAAAGCCATTCCTAATAGTTTCAAAAAAAAGAAAAATCAGTTTAAATTTATAGAAAAAAAAACAGTTAGAGGTAAATAAATATGTAACAGTTAATCAGACAGTTTTGACCCCGACTTTTTAAAGACCATAAAATGAACGAAATGGTCCATTTTCCAAATAGCTTCGGATTTTAATTCCGGAATCGATTTAATTTTTCTTTGTATTAGCACTATGAAAAACGCAGTTGTGACCGAATGGCATAAAGACCGGACAAGTCTCGGACTTTTTTCTTTACGACTATGATAATCTAACATAAAAATCTGAAAAACTTACTGGCATTTAAAAAATGTTGACACCCTATTCTAGAAATTTACGCCTATCTGTTTAACTAGACCTGAGTAAAAAAAAAGTAAAAAGAGTTCTAATAATTCTATCAATCGCAGTAGATTATCGTAGTCATTAACGAGTCCGAGACTTGTCCTGTCTGTATACCAGTCGGTAACCACGACATTTTCCATTGCGTTAATACAAAGAAAAATCCAATTGATTCCGGAATAAAAATCCGATGCTTATTGGCAAATAAACTATTGCAGTGCGAACTTTTTTCAAGCAATTAAGTTTTTTTTTTAAACTAGAGATTAATGCGCAAAAATGTATAATTTTGACAATTAAGGGGAAAATCACTCATATAAGAGGTTACAAGTTCGAGTAAAAAGAGATATTATTTTATAGAGATTTTGATACTTTAGAAGGAAAGTTGATTCGGATTTCTCTACATATTGGTGCTTTTTGAGCTATTAGCTAATAAACATGCCTCGTCTATTGCAACTGGACACAGTTTAAAAAATGCCAATGTTAAAAGTCGCTACAGTACTGGCCATTGCTAATAAAATTGTTCTGTATTGATGCAAATGTAAGTGTATACCAAATACCAATTGTAAACCATTCCTTTTTCACATAAAACAGACTTTGAACAAACATTAACTGTAGGGGGATACAGATAAACTCCTGATGCCAATACTTGTAGAACTACATACAGTACTAAATGTCAATAATGTGCCATACTGCTTCATGTTAAAGACATTTTAAGAGAAAGTTTGAGACACATTGAGGAAATTCAGTCTTTAAAAAGTATAAAAAAGTATAAAACTATGTCATGAATGGCACTTATTGTTGAAAAATCTCTCCTCTGAATATGACAAATATGTTTTGTATACTGCAAACTTAGTCTATGATGTAACAAATCTTATAAATATCTTTATGGGAACAAAGCCTAAATTGATAAAGTTTTTAGATTTTTATAAATAACGTTGGTATGTTGCTTTTCAGTTTTAACTGAGTAATCAAACATTTATTAATTTTCAGATGTAACAAGGCCATAAATAAAGGAATATTTGAAAACAATTATTGCCACGGTTAAAAATGTAACAAAATACAGTTGAACTACTGTTGGTGATAATATTGTGTTCATTTTTAAACCGAAGAGTTGGATTTTGCCTTTGTACTTCTTATTATGTAAAGATTTCCACAAAAAACATGTAGATAAAATAATTTCAGTTTTTTTTTCTTCACAGCTATAAAATGTTTGACCACATTATTCAAGGTAGGTTTACCGTTGGAATTCATCTACAAAATCAATATGTTGTTCCTCATTTAAAATCATGGATGACAAGGGATATTTCTCAGCAAATTCTTGTGTGTCTACGTGAAAAATTTGCTGAAATAGATCCAAATATGTACAAAGGTATTCTTCTTCAACATTGTTTTTCATAGCTTCTAAAATACTTCTTAGGACTTGGTCTGAGTATGTGTTGTCACTTAAATCGCTACAAAAATTGTACATTTGCCTAAACAGGTTTTCAAAATCAATACCGGGAACCGAAAATACGTTTTCTCCTCCGTATGCAATGAGAGATAAGTCGAAGTTTTGATACATAAAAGATAATCGTTCATCTATATCATTAAGGCATTCAAAGTATATTTCAGCAGACTCATTTATTTTTTCAAGAAGTATTTTTTTCTCAATAAGAACGAAATCATACTTGCTTCCCTTGATTATTTGGTCTGGACGACAACAGGATACTAAAGTTTCTACTGAACCTTGTGTCTGTATTAAAGTTTCTAGTGAGCATTGTTTCTGTATTATTGATTTTAAATTGATGGCTTTTAAGTCAGTAAATGTATTTCCGTGATCAAACAATCCATCTAAAAAGAAACCTATCCTAAAATCAACCTCATTGTTGATGAGACAACCTATTATTTCCAAAAGAAAATCCATATTTCCTTCTTTGGCAATTTTATATACGTACTGACCAAATATAAAAGCAGTCTCCCAACATCTTAATATTTCATCAATAAGTATGCTTTTTAAATCTTCATCATTGACATACATGTATTTTGAACCGTGCGATAAGAACGTTTTGCTACTAAGTGGTCGAACAAGCCCGTACAAAACGGACGGATTTCCAGCAATTGGAATATACGCCTCACAAAGATCTGCCATCTTCTCCAAAAGGACGGAACTTTTCCCATGTCTCGTAAGGCCATCAATAAGGCCAGGAATGGCACAATCCATGATATCTGATTCCGAAATATATACAATTGTTAAAAACTCAAAGATGTCATAAACAACTCTGGTATTATCATTGAGTAAATACCAATCCAAGAGGTATTTACCTATTGATTGTGAAAGGAGTAAATATGGTTCTATAGAATTGTGTCGAGACTTACGCTTAATTTTATCAAAACTTTTTATTTTACTACGGGCTTGAGTACCATAAATATGGCACGTCCTTTCTCTTTCTTTGTCACCTCTCGGATTTTCAATATTCGCCAGTTCACTGGTTTCGGTTGTGTTCATATGATTTATTGGATTTTGGCTCTCCTTCATTTTGCATGTTTTATCGATGGTATCACAAGTCTTCATTTCGGAATGTTTTTCTGGTTCCTTAATGTTCATTATCTTACCGACTTGATTATAGCTCTTCATATCGTCCATAGTGAAATTCACTAGATTTTCAGGCAGAAGCAGTTTTATAAGCTTCTCCTTAACCAAGTCTGATGGAACAGGAATTTTTGCTGGTGACTTTTCTGTTAAATCCGTCACATCAATTTCAATTCCATCGAATTTTGGATAGACGTAATCCAAGATAAATGTCAGGTCAGGACACATTTCCAAGATTTCATCTGGATATTCAGACCCATAGGAAACAAGAACGGCGTCACGAATCGTCTCATGTTGAAAATCATATCTCACACTTTTACCATCAGTAGGAAATATTGTTTTAAGAAAAGTCCCTTTAATTTTTAACAATGATCTATTTAAAACAGAAGCTCGAACATTTGTGTTTTTCTCGAACTTTCTAAACAGTTCCCCTATTATAGGATTCTCTAAAAATGGATCGGTTTGGGCATAGTTCAATTTTAGTTTCTCAAGTGTGAAGGCCATATACAGGAGAGAGACGTATTTATATAAATCGTAAATGTCTCCATTGAGTCCATTTTCACGCATTTCATTTACCTCATCCACTAGTGCCTGAGATGTGTTCCTGAAATACTTAACTCCTAATTTTGTTAGATTTGGAAAGCTACAAAACAAGTGTGCACTTTGAGGAAACCCGTAAAATGTATCCGTTTCGACAATTTCGTTTATAAGACATGAGCATAATTTGTCCACCTTTTCAAACGTGATGCATGAACTATTGCAGTCTTGATCAGATATTACTATCCCATGCTTCATAGCATGCTTGCGAAGTATTGTGCTTTTTTCAGCTGATGTCAAAGCGGCTTCGTTGTCCAGGTTTAACACAACATTGCGTTTAAGAAATATTGGATGTTCTTTGCAAATAGATTCTGATGCATTTGCAGTAGCTGAGATTGTCATAACCACTTTTAAGTGGCTCTCATTTGATTCAACCCAACTTTTTATACAGTCGAGGATATTCTTATGTATATCGTTGTTAAAATTAACATTTTTCTTTCCAAAAAGATCTTCTATAATAATAAGTTTCTTTTCGTTTGGGTTTATGAAATCTCTTTTCTCGAGGATTTCATTATTTAGGAAAATTATTGGATCTATTCCATTTCGTAATAGACGTGAGGCAATTTCAAGACACAATGTTGTTTTTCCTCCACCACCTTTGGAGACAATCACCAGAAATCTACTTTCCTCGAGTATTCTCAAACCTTCTCTAACAGCTGATGTTTCGACATATGTGTCATCTTTTTGATTCTCTGTTACACGAAGTTTACTTTGTTCTATTTAAAAACAATTAACGTACAATTAGTGGAAAAAAAAACAGAAAAAGCTATATGATAATGAACAAAGCATATATAATAATCATGCCCTAGTCTAATTTGTGCTTTGTTATTAAATACACATGCATTCCCATTTAATCTTTCTGTAATGTTTTGTTTTATTGGATGTTTTTGCCTTGTTCTTTTTTGACTGCTTTGTAAACACTATCAACACTGATAATGCAGTTTTGAGTGAAAGGGAATAAACATGTTACAGTTAGAGCGCAGAATATCCGACCAGTCGTACTTGTAATCAATCGTCGCTTCTTGTCAATGATAAATCTTTCTTGTGTCATGATTTTCTTTGATACTCATTTAGGAAACAATAAAAAGACAGGAGAGTGCTTTGGATTGAAAAAGGCAGGATATTGTTTTTTAAGGAGCGACCATTTGATTTCTAGGGGGGGGGCTATGGTGAAATTTGAAATAAAAGGGTAGGATGGCACAAATACAGAAATAAAAAGGCAGGACAGCTATTTCAGTTAAAACAAACGGCTGGATAAAAATTTATAGTTGCTTTAAAAAAAAATGCACGTGCAAGCGCGCAAAAAAAAATCCATGCTCGACTTTTTCCGTATATAAAAGAAAGGACGAGTTAAATATCAATAGCCCCCCCCTAAAAATCAAATGGTTGCTCCCTTATTTAAAATTTATGGTAAGTTAAAAAATTGCTCCCGTAAGTGCACAAAAACCCCAAATATCTGATTTTTCCGAAAAATAAAAAGACAGGATAAAAAAATAATAATAACCTCCCCTTAGAATCAAATGATCGCTCCCTTACCAGCACGTGAGATACTATTGAACCTTTCTTTTTCGGTGCATTTTAATTCAATCACCACTGCCACTGATAAATGTATTATATAAATACTTTTGTTGAATGAATTCAATTTGTTATCAAACTAAATATATATAAATCTTTATTTTATGTACTCAGCATTAATTAAGGGGGTATTCTTCTGAGGTTTCAGTCTCATTGAAATCTCGATTGTGAATAATTTTTAAACATTGCCTTATAATTGAAAACTTTTGGTGGATATATATCAAATGATGATCCATCTAAATTTTGTCAAAAAATTATGAAGATATGATTAGTAGTATTTGAGATATGCAACATTTTAATTTTTGACCAAATTTGACCATTGATCTCAATCTGAATTTAGCCAATTTCAGGGTAGGGGTAGTAAAATTCATTTTTCCAACAAAATATTCATGCAATTCATATAATTTCTTTTCTAAATTCAAAAAAATATATTTGTCCAATTATTTCAAACGAAAATGGAGAGTTTTGAGGTTTTGGTATGATAGAAAATTTGAAAAATCTTGATTTTTACCGGTTTTATGGTGTCTTGAAAATGACCCAAAAAGGCACATTTTTGGGCATAAACTTTCTTATATCATCACGGACATATACTTTTTTTAAGTTAGATTTGTTCAGAATCATGGCATCTATCAATATGGAAACTTTGAGAGAAAACTTGATTTTGAAACTTGATATTTTAAAGAAAATTACCTCAAAATAGGCCAAAAATGATGAAATTTTGGGAAAATTGTCAAAATAGGCCCTTTTTAAATGGCTGTAGCGAACTAAAATGCACACGGACATATTGTTTATTTAGTAAATTTGATTTTCTCAGGGTCTTAGCATTTCAAAAATGTAGGTTTGGGAAAAAACTTGATTAAGAAAAAAATTGACCCCTCAGAAGAATACATCCTTAATCAGTAACTTTTAATAAATCTTCATTTCATGTACTTAGCATTAATTCAGTTACGTATTTACGAAAAATGGTTAAGAGACAATGAGTAAACTTCAATGTAATATGTAAATGTTGAATTGATTAAAGTATACTTAGTATAATAGAATTTTGATATTATCTCATGCACTGCTAAAATAAACGACTTTTAAACAAGAAAATGCCCGGAAGACATAATGCCTCATCTCGCAACATTTTTTCTCCGCTATCACCAAACTCCAAGAGTATAATTTTATGATGTTTATTGATTTTTTCATATCATCTCATGCGCTGCCAGAAAGCTTTCAAATGATACAAAATTTAAGTGTGTTAGGTGGGTTCATTAAAATCTTCAAATTTCACTCGACTATTACTTTGAATCGAGAGGTAGTCGTAATGACCTCAATTCTTGTCAAAAATATAATTGATTAATGATGAAAAGCTTTTGTTATTGAATGTTGCAAAAAATGGTTGATATTTATGACCAATCCGAAAAAGCTGATATAAACTGTTTCATGTTGTCCATCGGTTAGGTTGTTCTTCTGTCCGTTCGTCAATAAATATATATCCGTTGCAATTTTTCTTAGCAAAAATATGATGTAGATACCAAGATTTCAATCTATATAACCATATTGTGTATGCGATTTTATGCCCTTGATCATCTATTTCTTCTGTTTACCGTTTACTTATTTTATTACTCATGGTTGCTTTTTTTGCAAAATTTTCGTAGCAGTTTTCTCATCATCTACATAATTAAAAAAATCAATACTAGTAATTGGTGCACTGTTTATCTTGTACATGTTGTATAAAAAGGTGTACAGCGATTTCAAACTTGTAGCTCGTTTAATATTTGTTTATTTTTTATGCAATACATAAATGTGAGAGCCAAGGTATCAGAAATCTAAAAAGTTTCCATGTTTTGAACGAAATTTTAATTAAATCATAGAACATATTAAATTAGACATGTCAATCTGTATAAAAAAAAACAACGGCCCTCGCCATCCTGTTCTTCTCCAAGGAACAGTTAGTTGTACATATTATAGTGATAAATGTGTATTATGCACGTATGTGAAATCTAAATATCTTTGTTAACAAAGAGACATAAACTTAGAATTATTTACGCACCTATCATATTGGTTTTTCTTGGTCCTGAAACTAAAATTAAAATATAACCTAAGAGCCTGTTCATGAGAAAACCATGCAAAATTGTAAATTTTGTCCAGTAGCAAAGTTTTTAATTATGTAAAAGGTATATTGCAACTGAAAGACCATCCTATAAGACTTATTCAGGCGGCAAATTTATTTTTTCGAAAAATTCAAGATGGCCGCCCTACAGGCCTCAATAGCTATATGTAGCTTTCATCTGATTTATCCCTTATTTCAATCAAATTTTATTTAAAAATGTGACATTTTCATTGTGATTTTTTTCAGTATACGTAATTGTATCAATGTTTTTTTTTCGAAAAAGTGATGTTTTGTCTTTCAAGTACAGTGCAATTTTCGTAATTCATAATTTTGGTTCCTTTGGTACCTTTAGGTAGGACTTTGACAGAATTCCAGACTGTTCAAAAATGCTGACATTTGTTATTTTTAAGGGTACTTATTGTCCAAGGTAACGCTTTTTTATCCTTATCTTTTAGTAATTCAAAAACGATAACATATCAAGACAAACATATCAAAAAGCCAAGCTGAGATTTTACATTTTGACTTATTCACAGCCCCGGGAAACAATGCCATGTTTTGATAATTCTACATAAAATCCACTTTTTGGAGGATTCATTTTAAAAATCTGAATGTGTTTGCGATGAAACAAAATACATTTAGGATATTTGATACATATTGGATTGTCTTTCAGTTGCACTATACCTTTTACAAAAACGAAAACATTGCTATTGGACGATTTTGCATGGTTTTCTCATGAACAAGCTCTTAATAAATGACCAATGCTTGCAAAGAGATTTATTGATCATATTGATACTGATTATTTATATATGATACATTTTATAATAATAAAAATCTAAACTTTTATAAAAACAGATGTTGCCCAACTTCAAAAGATGATGGTGTAAGTACTTTAAACTAAACAAAATTAGAAAAAGGATACACAGTCAGCCCCATTTGGTCATACTATTGAGAAATGTTTTGATCGAAAGGAGGAAAAGGCTACTTAAATCTGAAAGTTAAATGAAGGTAATGTTACACAATTGAACTAAACATTAAAGAAGCAACATCATAAAACCCCACATCGAGGACGTGTCTATATGTCTGTCTGTCCCGGCGTCCCTCAACGATTATTTGTAAAAAAAAAAATTACAAAGTGCTTCAGTTCCCTGAAATCCGATGTCAATTTGTTTAATATATTAGGAAAAACTTAGATTTATGGCGACAGAGCCCAACTTGATTTTTCCAAAGTTCTAGTTTTAACCTCTTCATAGAGTTCGCGTTGTTTATTGATATTCAGTAGTTTTTGTCTTTCCATGTTTTATATGTTGTCTGTTCTTTCGTCCTGTGTCCTTGTTTGTGTTTACTGGTTTTATCTCTGCCCTTTCGGACTTCGACAGTCGGATGCCCCATTGGTACCTCTGCTTCTTTCATTTGGCCTGAGGACAAAAGCAGCACATTTTTGTCAGCAAAGTACAACATCAACATCATAGCTCAATTTGTTTTCTACTCCGATGCACACTGTATTAACTATTTCATATTTAAGGGTATGTGAGGAAGACACCGTTCAATCTTTAGTGGTGGGACTATTTTGAATCTCGACCAAAATGTCAAAGGGCAAGTTGTTCTCGGGCAGAACTTTTGCATGTACAAAGCATGTATCAATGAGGTCAAATACAAACATAGGTAATCTATCCATGACGAAGCTAACCTCGTTACGTATTATTTAACGACAAAGAGATGTTGAAGAAGTACATGCGACACAACCAACATTAAAGAAACGGCAATTTAAAAATCACAATAAAAACAACCAGCAGTCTTCAACATGACCACAGATCACTGCTCGCTGTCTTGCATTGGCCAAGACTAAAAATACAATACATAAGATTCAAACAAATCCCTATAGATTATCAACGAAAGTCCCATTTCTGGACATAGAAAAAAAAACAGATAGGAGACAGTCACTAAGCAGGGATCGAATTAAACCGTTCAAACTTTTTGCATGAACTTGGTTTTATGCCTTGCCTACCAAAGTAGAGGGCATATAGTGTTCGGGTACATTCGTCCGTCCGTCCGTTCGTCTGTTCCAAATCCTCATATTTCCAAATTTCCACTTACTGAGAAGTGCCACACCAATCATATTGGTATGGTAGGTGCACCTATTGATGCTTAGCACAATGCATGCTTCGGATGCTGGATGTGACCTATATTTTCCGCATGGATGACCACTTACAGAAAAATGGTTAAAGTTCATTCCCGCTAACTGACAAGTGCAACACAAACCATTTTGGTATGGTAGTTGCACCTAGTGATGATAAGAATAATGCATGATTCAGATGCTGGATTTGACCTTTATTTACTGCATGGATGACCTCTTACAGAATAAGGGTTAAAGTCCATTCCTGCAAACTGACAATTGCCATACCAAACATATTTGTATGTTAGGTGCACCTAGTGATGCTAAGCACATTGCATGCGTCGGATGCTGGATTTGACCTATATTTTACGCATGAATTACTTTTTACATAAGAATGGTTTATGTCCATTCCTGCTTACTGACAAGTGGTAGTCGCACCAAGTGTTGCTTTGCTGAATGTAGTTGATGCCTATATTTACCATATGTATTACCACGTACAGAAGAATGATTATGTTTCATTCCTGCTAACAGTACCACTTCAACCAAAGTGATATGGTAGGTTAATCTAGGGATGATAAGCAAGAAATATGGTTCAGATGCTGGCCTCTTTTTTCTGCATGAATAAGCGCTTAAAATTTTGAAAGTTCAAGTCAATTACCGTTTAGTGACAATGATGGGTAATGAGGCGAGCTTCATAATTGATAGATAACCTAGCTGTTTGACAAATAAAAAGGCGGGGCGTTGTGTCTGTTTGACACATTTTCTTGTTGTAGTTCACTAACCTTTAGATCGCCTTATCGCTTTCTTGAACTTTCTTTTTCCAATATTACTTCTTGATTCGTCCTCCTTTATTTTCGACATCAACATTGAAAAGTCCTTCAAACATTATAAAGAGAAGATGTATCTTATAGCAAGTGACCCAGTCTAGCATAATAAAAGATTCTATAATTGTTGAAAGACGATACTTCTTATGCCTTTTTATATTCCTGCTTGAAAAGCGGTCGTTGTTCCCTTTTGTCAAACCAACTTTTTTGTACCACTGATATTTCCCAAGGAATTGACGGATTTCATTTTTCAAATTTGAAGGAAATCTTTTTCTATATGATTAATATTGTTGTTTTGGCTTATAATTCTATATATTTTTGGAAAATGTATTAAAACAGATTGTGCAGCAAGTTGGCATTCCAATGGGCACATATTGGGCTAGTCTCCTCGCCGACTTGTTTTTATACTCTTTCGAGACTGAATTTCTTCAGCAAATCTTTGAGAACAAGAAGATAAAAGAAGCTAGAACCATATTATCTCTCTTTCAGATATATTTATTATGTACTCTTTGTCAATAACGCTTCGTTTGCTGATGGATTTCTTTATAGTCCAGAGTTACAGATTAAAGAAACCACCCAATCTACTTGCTTTAAGTCTTTTTTGGATTTACATCTCCAATTCGACTCGGGTGGTAATCTCGGTACAAACATATCCGCCAAAAGTGACGAGTTTAATGTTCAAATTAATAATTTTCTTTATCTGGAAAGTAACACACCACCTCATCAGCATATGGGGTGCATAATTCAAAACTTTTTCGAAATGCCAGGGCTACCATTTTTTTCTATAGATTTTTTACCCGACACTGTGGTTCCCGTGGTCTGCTTTAAGACCAAGGTTATAAGAAAATACGCATTATGCGGTCTCTTAAAAAGCTTTTATTTCAATAACAGCCACAGGTAGCAAAATTAGAATTTACGTCAATTGAGATAATTCGGGATTGCTTCAATTAGTTAGTGACAGTTTTTTGTACTGAGATGATCACCTCTTTATTCCTATGATGTCTCACAACCTTGTTGTGTTTTGTGTTACCGGACACTCAGGTCGCAATGGAAGAGGAAGGATTTAGCCCCATAAAACCTGGTATAGACCACCATATATTTCTTGGAAATGCCTGTTCCAAGTCAGGACCATTGTGATCTTTAATTTCTCTGGATATATGAGATTGATCATCCTAGTTCGGTAGTTTTGTTGTTACCTTTAATTAGATATGCACCACGATGAAAAACAATATCTATGTGGAAAAGGTTGTGCATTAAATTGATTAACTGGTTATAGATTGTGTCTCGCTTGCGAAGCAGAGCGGGACAAACGTTTTACTTTACCGGCGGCGGCGTAAATTATTTTGGTAAAGTTTTATGAGCACCTCCATATCTCAAGAACTATAGGTCCTAGGTTGATGGAACTTGGTATGCGTCCCCATCTTTTGACCTTGACCTTGATGTTCTTATTGAGTGCATCTGATTATTTTTATAGCATATATTACATGTAGCAATGCTTAAGTTCTATCAACACCTTTTGATCTAAGACACTGAAAATCATCATAAATTTAGAATAAAGTGTAAGTAAAAAAGAATTATTGTTTCTGATGGTGCCGGCAGGCGAGACATACTTAAGAGTTAAATCTAGTGTATAACATTAAACAATGATAAAGAAGATAATAAACTAAAATGCAACCCTTATCTATGGTAAAAGTCATAGTATTTCACATATTTATAGTGTTTGGCTTTTTCAAAAATTTTGGTAGAGTGCCTCTGATGAGTCTTGAATAGACAAAAAAAAACGTGTCAGGCGTAGCAAAATTTATTTTCTTGAACGTTGTTGTCATTTTAATTTCAATCAATGCAACAAACATGACCAAGATCTGTTAAGCATATTATGTGGTGTTAAGACCGCTAAAATGTATGAGGTGGACTAACACTAATTCTAGACTTCATCATGGTTTAGGGTTGTAATGGGAAGTGTATAGATATATGTTCATTTTATCATGCGTGAATAAAATTTCATAAAAATACCTGTTTATACAGTATACTAGTATATATTTGACAGAACATCTCACCTCACACCAAGGTTGTGCTTATAGAAATAACAAAACTACCAAAGATTTTTTTTCTAATTATACTCTCTACCACATAATTTTACCTTTTTCATTTCTTCAATTGCTTTACTTCTTTGATCTTGAATTTCCTTTAAATAACCTGATGCTTCAGAACCAGTGGACGTCTCTTGATGTTGACATGACGACTCATTCATATCAACTAGTTTTTGTAATCTTTCATTCGTTTGTCTTTGCTGATTTTGTAATTCTCTATGGTGATCTTGTATTTCCATAAGTTTTCCTAGAAGTTCCTGGTGAAACCGCACCTCCTCAAGCATTTTACA
>CAXARO010000772.1:0-53356 GCA_963971305.1 Arcuatula senhousia
TATCTGGAGCCAAGAATACACAATTTCAATGTCATAATGCCTACAAACAGCTCTTGACAGATGTTTCCAATAAGCTTTGGAGATAAGGAGAGTACATTGTACGAGGGTTATTTGACTTTGATCTCCATAGTCTTAAACGGGTGCAATTTTCGCATATTATACGGGCTAAGTTTTATGGTTTCAATTCCACTTATAAAAACTTAGACTGCTGAAGGTCTGTCTGAGTAGAATGAAGATTGACATTAAACATTCTTCAAGTTCCATTATAGTCACTTATATGGTTGGATAATATCTTGACACTAACTGTTCTCGTTTGATGTGTCTGCTTCGTTCGGTGCACTTTTTTCAGTTCTATATAACATTGAGTTGCGTTAAATTCCTTTTTGCAATTACATTTTGTTTCTTGTTTTTTTTTTTTTTTTGTTTTTTTTTTTTTTGTTGTTTGTTCGGTTTTTTTTGGGTTTTTTTTTGTTTTTTGATTTTTGTTTTTTTTTTTGTTTTTTGTTTTTTTTTTTTTTTTTTTTGGGGGGGGGGGTTATCAGTTATCAGTTAACTATATTTTCAATGCTTTTGATATAAAGACAGACCATTTATGCATTTAAAGAAAAAAGGGAGCTTGTTTTATTTTTCCTTAAAAACATTTTGAATCTGAGTTTTATTAAGTAACAAACTGCAACAGATGCGAGGAGAGAAGATGATGGGAAAACTATACAAGATATTGGAAAAAAAATAAATTGCATATGGTAAAGTACATCAAGATCTACAAAAGTTGTAGCAGAGTCAATGCTGTAGGACCTTTACTTCAGCATTTATACCCCTTGGATCGTAAAATTGACCATTTTCACAGCTTTTTGTTCAACTTTTCAAAAATCTTCTCTGAAACCGCTCGGTTGAATGTAATGAAACTTAGTAGGGTTGTCTTGTAGAATGTCGTCTACAAAATCATCGTTCGAAATTTTGATTCGACAAAACACATGGCCGCCATGGCTAAAAATAGAACATATGAGTAAATTGCAGTTTTTTGCAAATTGCTGAAAAATGGTTACAGATATTAAAATTCTGTTTGGGTAATAGTGATCAGCACATCAATATCTACCTGCACTAACGTTTTGAAGAAGATCTGACACTGATTGTAGGAGTTATTGCCCTTTTTTTGTTTTTATCTTGAAAACTATACTTGAAAAGATATTTGAAAAAATTAAATTGCATCTGGTTAACCACGTAAAGATCTAAAAGTTATGTAATGGGGTAAAAGTTATAAGACATTTCATGATAGGAGTTGTTTCCCTTAGAATATTAAATTTGATAATTCCACAGAGTAGCAGTCCTTTGTTAAAATATCTAGCTTATGAGTATCATCGATTACAAGGTAAGCGATTCAGGCTCCTGGGAGCCTCTAGTTTACAAATACAAATATTATCAAGGAGATTGTATCAGACAAATAAACAATATCCAGCAAGCTGTAGATGATCGAATTACACTTCAAATTACTTACAATTTGTTTTGGGCCTTACGTTTTTTTTTTCCTTTTACAAGTGTGGACTCTAATGCATATTGCCTAGCAAGCCGCTATGGACACAAAAAGCAAAGGTCTGCTTTAGTAACATAAAAAAGACTTTATTATTTATAGGTCCTGCTAAGGTTTATTGTTGAATTCTATATGTAGCCTTTGCTGTACACATACTATTAAATCGATCTAAAATTAAGCCATGTCGATGAATCTAAGTCATGTAAGTGTTTATCCTAAACATTATTTGTTTTTAGATCCAGTATAAGCATTGTACTATTTCCTATTTAGTTTAAAATAACTGCATCAAAGTTTGGTTATGTTAGTGGAGAAAATAGGAAACTATTGCAGATAGAGAAAAGCTGTTGCTTGCTTAAACCTTCAGCTCATCAAGCTGTACAAAAATCTCAATTGGATCAAAGATGTCACAATCTGTTGTTCATATATACTTTTAAATCAGCTTAATGTTAAAGTTTAAAAAGGCTTCAATCTTCAAATTATTCTGAGAACAAAAGCTACCAACGGGATTCTGGGAATACCAAAGAAGAAAATCAAACATATACATGTATTTTGCGCCTAGAAATTTTTATAATTTTCGTTTTATAATATTATCGGACGAAGTCCGACTAAGTGTAGAATATAGGTCACATGACAAGTGTATTAATGCTGCAAACCGGATGTAGCATTTTGTAAATCAATCCCATAATCCCCCGAAGGCCAGCTTTAGCTGTGTTTTCGCATAAGAAACTTAAAAGAAATTATGTTTTGGCGAAGCCAAAATATAATTTCTATACAAATAAAATTTTCAAACGATTTTTTTTCAAGTTTTTGTGCGAAGTTGGTCAGTGACCTACAAAAAAACACCATAACAACGGATTCCAATATGGCGACGTGTTTACATGACGACAGACTAAAACATTACTAAATGACGTCACTTATAACAACATGACACCATATCAACGTAATCAATATGGGAATGTTTACATAGGTACAATAATGCACCATGATCATAAATAAGCCTTGCACTGATTTAGCTAATCTCAGCCTATGACAAAACAAAATTTAAGATAGTAAAGAAAGGGTCCTACCTCAGATGCTGAGATGTATCCTTGGAAGTTTTCAATCCTGCGTGATATCCTCACATGATTGTCAAACCTTCATGCCGTTATTTTCCGCCAGGTTTCTAAATCGATCTCCTGATGTCAATACGACCGAGATGATTAAATACTGACACCGAAAATCTTCAAAACCTGGCTGAATGAATGTTGACATTTTGTTTGTTGTCTACTGAAGCGCAAAATTCTCTGACAGGGAAATGACGTCATGAAGAGGTTAATTCGTCCCCGCTTAGTGTTGTCCACAAATATTTGGATGGTATTTGCAATTTTAAGTTTGCATAATTACTGATCCAATGTATATTTTAACAAGAATGCAAATGTAATATGATTGTCCGGGGTGATTAAAATCTAAGACTAAAATAAAAGAAAGGGCTTTTAATCATTGACATATAATTATTCAAATATTTTATTTTTAATATTTTTGACTTCGTCCGATTTTAGGCTAAAGCCTACGCCATATTATTATTTTCAACATTTAGTTGCATTCCAAGCATGCGGAGATGTAAAAAAAATTGTACATTGTTATTTTGACTTTTTTCTCAGTGTGACCAAAAAGGAAACTTTACTCATCCTCTTTTGTATTTTTAGTCTTGGGCCAATGCAAGACGGCAAGCAGCGACTTATGGTCATGTTGAAGACTGTTGGCTGTTTTCCATTGTGATTTTTAAAATTCACGTTTCTTTATGTTGGTTGTGTGGCGTACAATTATTCCACATCTAATTATCGTCTACTTTAATGGTAATCATTTGTCAGATCAGCCTATGATTTTGAAGTATATAATATTATATGAAATAAGTTTAAACCCAATTGTAGATCTCTTCATGAACATTTGCAATGTACATGTATGCCTTTAAATTTTTTACGTGTAATAGCAATAAATTATATTATAACTCAAACGGGGCCAGATCCAGAAATTTTTGAAAGGGGTTGGTCCACATAAATTCCGCTGTGGACGAAGGACGAAAAGGGGGTGGTTCTAGACGTTACTTGCGAAATTTTTGTCGGAAAGGAGGAAAATTCCAATCTCGGAACCCCCCCGGATCCGCCACTGCTCAAATATTTATATTGACTTTTAAGTCGCCACCCCCCTACTCTATAATCCAAGCCCCTGTGTTAATTAAAATTATTTTCTGACACGTTTGTAGTTGTGGCGACATTGGTCTCTGTGTGGTGAATCGACAAAATTATCAAGCATTGATAACATTTTCGAACAACCAAACTTGTGACAAATAAGTTTATTTTTCCGGATCCCGCAATAGCTTTGTGAGAAATAGATAAAATTAATTATCCTTATTAAAATGACCTAGATCAAGACAGACGAATGACCCAATGTGGCTATTTTGTCATTTTCTAAAAATCAATAAAATGCTTGAATTGTGTGTGTTTGATTGACCTATTTTGCATAAGCACTATTTCTGTCTGTGATGATAAACTTTATTCAATGAATTAATATTTTGCAGCCAAAAATTTATAAGAAAGTACGCTTAAACATGCACAACCTGATAAAGTGCCTACGCCATGTACGCTACATGATCTAGTTGAATCGCATTGTTGCTTTAAAACACCGCCACATAAAAGCATGAAAAACGAAGATGCTGTGTACAACTTTTTTGCAAGATTTAACTTGGTGTCCGAATAGTATTTTTGTCCCTTAAACTTTATTCAATTAAGTAAATTTTCGCAATCCAAAATCAAATATCCATTACGCTAAAGCTACGCAAGATATGCTACACTGACTAAAATATAATCCGAAGCGGAAAACATAATCTACTGGTCGCGGCCATATTGTCTTGATGGAAATCCGAAGATTGAGAATCCGAATATAGCCCCCAAGTGAAAAGTGAAAGTATGTACATTGCAAAGAGCTTTTTGTAAATATAGAAACGACGGAAACAAACGACCTAATTGGGGTATCGCTGCCTTTTTCTTTATAATAGGTAGTAACAAATTTACAAAGAAATGCCCTTGCCCTCTATTTACTAACACTTAACAAACAGTCTGAAAATCCACTCAATATCAGAAACATCATCTACACTCATCATCACATCTGTAAGTCCTACTCGTGTAACCTTTTATCTGTCCTACTCTTATTCATACTTGTCCTATGGACACTTATTAAAATTTGTAGTAAATTTATTTTGGCAAAAAATCGCTCAAATGCAAAAATTACTTGCTCCAATAGAAGATTTTTCTTGTCCAGATGAGGTGCACCTCAGCACTGATTACTTTCTTTTTTTGTCGCAAAAGAGTCAACTCTTATCACTTTGTAGTGCATTTGAATTTCTTATCTCTGACAGTTAGTTTGTGTGCTGCTGTACAGGTATCAATATTTTGTTAGAGTCAAAGTTCCATGTTTATTTGTATGAGGGAAGCAAGTCCATGTGGCTGCTGTTCGTTTTTGCCTTTTTCGATTCTTATATGAGAGCTGATGTATCTCCGTCGGTAAAAGTATTGTTTTCTTAAGAATTGTTCTCGAATTTCTGCTGCAATTAAGTTATTTGCAAATTTGTTCTATTATGACCTGGTCCAAACAGATCTACTCAGTTTTAGCTGAGTGGGAATTGAGATTTTTATAATCTAATCCAAGAAACTTAAATTCTTCTTTTTTTCGAAATAAGGAAATATATTGTCTTTTATTGCCAATTGTACAAGTTAATACAACAAATTTCATTAAAAAGTTTGTAAATGTTGCAACATGTACAGCAAAAGGTGTATATGTTACAACTTGAACAACTGAACCATACATGTTGCAACTAATGTACGTTTTATTTGTACATGTTGCAAAATGTACAATATTTTAACTTGTACACAACATATAAGTGGTATTTTTTTATTAAATAAGTATGTTGCACTGTGGCTTGTGTATAAATAAAATAGATAAATAAATGGATGGTGAAGCCACATTTAAAAGGTAAAAACTAAATAAGAAATATAAAGAAATAAAACCTTTAAAACAAATAAAACAAGAATGCACAAATTTTCGGCCATAAAGTCCTTCTTCAGGGGCTACACAAAAGTAAAAAGATGTTCACACTTCGACTGACGAGGACAGAATTTTTTATTAGATTTTTTTAGAAAAAAATAATTTCATTTTTTAAAACCTTTACTTGTCCAACATAACTACCAATTGAAAAGAAACTCAGAACAGAATATGCAATCTTACCAACATTGCTATGTACAATTTTCACAATAAGTTGTATTCGATGTAATCAAAAACGTCAACTACATAACAATCTATAATTAGTCTTAAAGTGTGTTTATTTTGTCCAAATATGTTAAAAAAAACGACAACAAAAAATCTATTCCAATAGATACGTATTTTCTAAATTAAAACATTAAATTTGCCATGTTTGTTTTAAAGTAAATAAAAACGAAAATAACATTGTTATGCAGTGGACAATAGAATCACGTACAGACCTGGGGTCAATACCAATGCAATGTAATGCATTACATTACCATTACTTTACAAATTTTGTCATTACATTACATTACCATTACTTTTTTTCTCTTCAGTAATGCATTTCATTACCATTACTTTGCTTGTGTAATGCATTGCATTACACATTACATTTTGATCAAATATTTATAGGTAAATATTTTTGTACTTCTAATAAGTCATCTGCAGAATACACTATTTTTTTTGTTCTGTATACAATAGTGTTTTGAAATTTTTAACATCTAACGTGTAATGGTATTTACATAAATATGAATCTGTGAAAAATTTAAAAAAGTTCATATCACAATTCCTTGCAGAGATATATGGATTTGAAAAAAAAATGAAGATTATTTATTGGCAATCCAGATTGTACTACCAGTGGTACAAATGGTCAAAATATGTAAACTTACAGAAATGAGGCTAACTTATTTAAGTTACTGTAGAATTGTCACAAATAACCATATATTGAAAAAAAAACTTTTAATAATATTATAGTTTTTTAAACTATTTAAACTTTTTTTTTAATTTTCAAATAAAAGTACATGTACATATAGATAAATACATGTAATTATATAATATTATTGGATTAAGGGTTGATTGACAACATTCTGTTTTAAATCCTATACCTAAAATAATTGTTTTTCAAAGACTACATGTATTTTTATTTTATTTTCTCATTCAAAAAATTATTTTTTTTCAGATATCCAAAATAAGAAAAAAATAATGACATGTAATGCAATGTAATGGGTGCAATACACACTTAATGCATTACATTACATTACATGTAATGCAGAATTTGTGCATTACACATTACTTTGCATTACTGAAAAAATGTAATGATTACAATGCATTTGCATTATGCATTTGCATTACCCCAGGCCTGATCACGTAGTTGTCCAAATTGTTATGTAGTGGACCAAAATGCATTCTTTGCAAAAATTTACCCCCACCTTCAAATATGATGTCAAATTTTCAAAAGAATATATAAATGAACAGTATCTAGTGCTAAAAGTCTTTAAAGATGGCCACATTACAGAGTTTTGTCAACTGCATAACGATAAATAAAAGTTATATAATTTTGTAGTTGACCGTTATGTAGGGGACGTATTTAAACGTTCATTGCATTTATCGTGCCACCTAAACTTCTATGGTTACATTTTTTAAAAATAAGTCTACATAATAATTTCCAATATTAATCATTTAAACAAGAGTTTATGCTATGTCATTTAGCGTTCCCAAATGGACATGTTATATTGACGATATTGAGATGTGGAATAAGTGTACGCGACATAACAAACACGAGGACTGATTGTGACGGCAGCCGTCACAGATGTTCCCCAAACGAACAAGGAAAAACTGTAAATATCCCTTTAGGACTTTATTTGTAGTACTTTTCAAGCTCATAATACCACAAAATTTCAAGGTGCTAGGACTAATTACTGAGATATGACAATGTCCTCTATAATGAACTTTTGCTATTTACTCAAAAAAAGGGGCCATTTTAAAAATTTCGAAGTCCTTATGGACACCTCTGATGTGGAGTATTACTCGCAACATCAAAATCTACCAGATTATTAATTTGTATCAAAATCCAAACACTTTTAAATTTTGGCGGCCATCTTGGATTTTGAAATTTCACATTTTCGCATTTTGCGGAAAAACCGTAAATATCGCTTCAATTTTTTTGGAGTATTTTTGTAGTACTCATCAAGCTCTATAATCCTAACAAGTTTCAAGGTCCTCACCACCTAGGTTACCGAGATATAGCAATGTCCTATATAATGAACTTTCGCTGTTTACTTGGAACCGGTGGCCATTTTGAAAATTTCGGAAACGTTGTGCACACCTCTGATATGTGCCCTATCACTGTGGAAAGTTTCACAAAGCTCAGTCTTCACATCTCTTCGGCTATACCCGGACAAGCGTTTGGCAGAGTGCGGAAGAAGAAGAATAACTAGGTATAATTGTGTTGGGATGCCAACACACAAGTCGCCCAAAATCGCCTTGGATAGAGTTCCATTCAAATCAGTGCATCAAAATAAGTCTAGAAATCAAATTTCGTTGAAATCGGACAAAGTTGACGTTTTTAGGGAGGCGGGTGTAGTAAAATGGCCGCCATTTTGAAACCGGAAGTCGGATCTCAAATCCGGTCGCAGATTTGAGCTCAGCATACCCGCTTTACCCAGATGACCAATTTTCAAGACGATCCGATGAAAAAAAAATTTCCGCCCACTTTTTCCGATGGCCGCCATTTTGAAACGGCGGCCATCTTGAAAATTTTAAAAGTGCATTACACAACTTTGAGTGACCCACTATCCAATCTTACAAGTGTTATTGAATTTCCTTGGACCGTTTTCTTGTATTAGGGAGGACAAATTCTCGATAAAGAATCAGAAGAATAATAATAATAATAAGAAAAATAATAATAATAATAATAATAAGAAACGGTGCAAAAACAATAAGTCTCCCAAACTTTGTTTTGGGCGACTTAATAAGAATAGTAAGAAACGGAGTAAAAACAATATGTTCCCGAACTTCGTTTGGGGAACATAATAAATATGTTACGTGTTAACAGCTGCATAACTTTATATTGATAGAAGTCCTGGCTATTATTTAAGGTTAGTGAGGACACCTGACCCCAAAAATAATACCGAATTTAAAATGTCCATTTTTTTATATATTAGTATTTGGTATATACATTATCTTGTGTAAAAATATTGGACCCCCTTTCCTGGCTTGTTTTCGAAAAATTTATGCTCAAAGTTTTCCCAAATTATAATAGATTATATAGGAAAGTCCAAATATTAAGCAGAAAATCTTGTCGCAGAAAAAATCTACGTTTGTATTTGATAAAAAGTAATGAAAAACAATATACTTTGAAATAAAACAATAAAAACTGGGGGCCACCAGCTTATTTTTCTATCTTCAATACAAATCTTTGTAATTTTTCTTGGTCATTTTTCAAGTGAATTATCTCCCTTGTTTTATTTGAAAATTATATTTATGAAGGTATGGTGGATGAATTTGTGTAAAAATGCATTTATTTTGATTAAGTTTAATTAAATAAAACCTTTCATTACAAGTTTTAAGGTATTTTTACCATTTGCACTTTTAGATGTTTTTTGGTCACATGAGAGGTGTCCTCACTAACCTTATAAGATAAGAAAGATTTATTTGAATTCGGATTTGCAAATAACAATAAACACAAGCTCTCAAGAGCTTTTTTCCGAATAATACATATAACTAATAAGAGCACAATACAATATAGTTAAGACATATACATTTACAAAGACTACATGCATGCAAAAGACAAACACAAGAAGCACATAAAAAGCATATACATGTATCATTCAAGCACTAAAATCAAACTAAGCAAGTGATAAAGCACAGGCAAGTACTAAAATGCTACAAGCTATATATGAACATGCAAAGCACAAATTAATAAATAATAATAACTTAAAACAAGACAAAATAAAAGGTTAAACATGTAAAGCAGAAATAGTTATCGACAGGCTGAGCAACGACATAATGATCCATTCCAGGACTGAATTAAACTTTTGAAATGTTGAAAACTATTTTCAGTTCTGAAATGGTTCGGAAGGTCATTCCACAGTCTGGCGGCTGCAAATTTGAAAGAATTTTTGCCATACCTTGTTGATCTAACATGTGGTACATCCAATATGTTGGAATATCTAAAAGAATATTTACAATCTTTAACATGAACAAGATCATCTAAACAAACAGGTGCTATTTTATTCACTATTTTGTGTGTTTCTAGAGCCATTGTTCTAATCCTTCTTATCTGCAAGGAAGGCACCTTGGCTTTTTCCAAAAGTTCCAGATATGAAGAGGAAAAATCTTCATAAACGAAACGAAGTGCTCTTTCTTGCACTTTCTCTAATTTTTGTGTATTTTTAACAGAACAGAAATGCCAAGCCAAAGGGCAGAAATTGAAGTTACTAAGAATAAAAGTATGAAAAATGGTAATTTACAGCAATGTGAAGTTGGTTACTTATTCAACATTCGATTGACATTCGTTTAACATTCGATTGACATTCGGTTGATATTCGATTGATTTTCGGTTGACATTCGTTTAATATTCAACGGAAAATCGTTTTATATTTAACTGTGACATAAAGTGGGCTACATGCCCCACCCAGTCGGACCGTGACTAAGTATCAGGATTTGGTCCGGTGGTCGTCCCAATATGTCGTAATATACAATAAACGGCCCTGTATAAGTACATTGAAAGTGCATCCGAACTTTTCCCTCCCCTTTCAATCCAAAAGTCAGTAGGTTGCACTAACAGACGGGTTACTGTGCTGCATGCCCCGCCCGATTGGACCGTGACTAAGTATCGGGATTTGGTCCGGTGGCCGTCCCAATATGTCGTAGTATACAATAAACGGCCCTGTGCTTCCGAACTTTCCCCCTTCTTTCAATCAAAAAGTCAGTAGGTGGCACTTACAAACGGGATAATGGGCTTTATGCCCCATCTGGTCGGACCGTGATTAAGTATCATGATTCGGTCCGGTTGCCGTCCCAATATATAGTAATATACAATAAACGGCCCTGTATAAGTACATAGAAAGTGCTTCCGAACTTTTCCCTCCCCTTTCAATCCAAAAGTCAGTTGGTGGCACTAGCAGACGGGCTAGTGAGCTACATGCCCCGCTGGGTGGGACCGTGACTAAGTATCGGGATTTGGTCCGATGGCCGTCCCAATATGTTGTAGTATACAATAAACGACACTGTATAAGTACATAGAAAGTGTTTCCGAACTCCTTACAATCCAAAAGTCAGTAGGTGGCCCTAGCAGACGGGTTAGTGGGCTACATGCCCCACCTAGTCGGACCGTGACTAAGTATCAGGATTTGGTCCGGTGACCGTCTCAATATGTCGTAATATACAATAAACGGCCCTGTATAAGTACATAGAAAGTGCTTCCGAACTTTTCCTTTCCCTTTCAACCCCAAAGTCAGTAGGTGGCACAAGCAGACATGCCCCACCCGGTCGGGGTCATTATTTATATTCCCACGCAGGGCCTATTAATGCATATTATAAGATTTTCGGACCGCTACCCGTTCGGACACGGACATTTACAGTGAAAAGATCCGACTGGGCCATGTAGCCCCATGACCCCCCTTTCATATCCCCCTACCCCCTTGTCGATTGAAAGGGGCGGAAAAAGTCGGGGGGTCATTATTTATATTCCCACGCAGGGCCTATTAATGCATATTATAAGATTTTCGGACCGCTACCCGTTCGGACACGGACATTTACAGTGAAAAGGTCCGACTGGGCCATGTAGCCCCATGACCCCCCTTTCATATCCCCCTACCCCCTTGTCGATTGAAAGGGGCGGAAAAAGTCGGGGGTCATTATTTATATTCCCACGCAGGGCCTATTAATGCATATTATAAGATTTTCGGACCGCTACCCGTTCGGACACGGACATTTACAGTGAAAAGGTCCGACTGGGCCATGTAGCCCCATGACCCCCCTTTCATATCCCCTTACCCCCTTGTCAATTGAAAGGGGCGGAAAAAGTCGGGGGTCATTATTTATATTCCCACGCAGGGCCTATTAATGCATATTATAAGATTTTCGGACCGCTACCCGTTCGGACACGGACATTTACAGTGAAAAGGTCCGACTGGGCCATGTAGCCCCATGACCCCCCTTTCATATCCCCTTACCCCCTTGTCGATTGAAAGGGGCGGAAAAAGTCGGGGGTCATTATTTATATTCCCACGCAGGGCCTATTAATGCATATTATAAGATTTTCGGACCGCTACCCGTTCGGACACGGACATTTACAGTGAAAAGGTCCGACTGGGCCATGTAGCCCCATGACCCCCCTTTCATATCCCCTTACCCCCTTGTCGATTGAAAGGGGCGGAAAAAGTCGGGGGGTCATTATTTATATTCCCACGCAGGGCCTATTAATGCATATTATAAGATTTTCGGACCGCTACCCGTTCGGACACGGACATTTACAGTGAAAAGGTCCGACTGGGCCATGTAGCCCCATGACCCCCCTTTCATATCCCCTTACCCCCTTGTCGATTGAAAGGGGCGGAAAAAGTCGGGGGTCATTATTTATATTCCCACGCAGGGCCTATTAATGCATATTATAAGATTTTCGGACCGCTACCCGTTCGGACACGGACATTTACAGTGAAAAGGTCCGACTGGGCCATGTAGCCCCATGACCCCCCTTTCATATCCCCTTACCCCCTTGTCGATTGAAAGGGGCGGAAAAAGTCGGGGGTCATTATTTATATTCCCACGCAGGGCCTATTAATACATATTATAAGATTTTCGGACCGCTACCCGTTCGGACACGGACATTTACAGTGAAAAGGTCCGACTGGGCCATGTAGCCCCATGACCCCCCTTTCATATCCCCTTACCCCCTTGTCGATTGAAAGGGGCGGAAAAAGTCGGGGGTCATTATTTATATTCCCACGCAGGGCCTATTAATGCATATTATAAGATTTTCGGACCGCTACCCGTTCGGACACGGACATTTACAGTGAAAAGGTCCGACTGGGCCATGTAGCCCCATGACCCCCCTTTCATATCCCCTTACCCCCTTGTCGATTGAAAGGGGCAGAAAAAGTCGGGGGTCATTATTTATATTCCCACGCAGGGCCTATTAATGCATATTATAAGATTTTCGGACCGCTACCCGTTCGGACACGGACATTTACAGTGAAAAGGTCCGACTGGGCCATGTAGCCCAATGACCCCCCTTTCATATCCCCTTACCCCCTTGTCGATTGAAAGGGGCGGAAAAAGTCGGGGGTCATTATTTATATTCCCACGCAGGGCCTATTAATGCATATTATAAGATTTTCGGACCGCTACCCGTTCGGACACGGACATTTACAGTGAAAAGGTCCGACTGGGCCATGTAGCCCCATGACCCCCCTTTCATATCCCCTTACCCCCTTGTCGATTGAAAGGGGCGGAAAAAGTCGGGGGTCATTATTTATATTCCCACGCAGGGCCTATTAATGCATATTATAAGATTTTCGGACCGCTACCCGTTCGGACACGGACATTTACAGTGAAAAGGTTCGACTGGGCCATGTAGCCCCATGACCCCCCTTTCATATCCCCTTACCCCCTTGTCGATTGAAAGGGGCGGAAAAAGTCGGGGGTCATTATTTATATTCCCACGCAGGGCCTATTAATGCATATTATAAGATTTTCGGACCGCTACCCGTTCGGACACGGACATTTACAGTGAAAAGGTCCGACTGGGCCATGTAGCCCCATGACCCCCCTTTCATATCCCCTTACCCCCTTGTCGATTGAAAGGGGCGGAAAAAGTCGGGGGTCATTATTTATATTCCCACGCAGGGCCTATTAATGCATATTATAAGATTTTCGGACCGCTACCCGTTCGGACACGGACATTTACAGTGAAAAGGTCCGACTGGGCCATGTAGCCCCATGACCCCCCTTTCATATCCCCTTACCCCCTTGTCGATTGAAAGGGGCGGAAAAAGTCGGGGGTCATTATTTATATTCCCACGCAGGGCCTATTAATGCATATTATAAGATTTTCGGACCGCTACCCGTTCGGACACGGACATTTACAGTGAAAAGGTCCGACTGGGCCATGTAGCCCCATGACCCCCCTTTCATATCCCCTTACCCCCTTGTCGATTGAAAGGGGCGGAAAAAGTCGGGGGTCATTATTTATATTCCCACGCAGGGCCTATTAATGCATATTATAAGATTTTCGGACCGCTACCCGTTCGGACACGGACATTTACAGTGAAAAGGTCCGACTGGGCCATGTAGCCCCATGACCCCCCTTTCATATCCCCTTACCCCCTTGTCGATTGAAAGGGGCGGAAAAAGTCGGGGGTCATTATTTATATTCCCACGCAGGGCCTATTAATACATATTATAAGATTTTCGGACCGCTACCCGTTCGGACACGGACATTTACAGTGAAAAGGTCCGACTGGGCCATGTAGCCCCATGACCCCCCTTTCATATCCCCTTACCCCCTTGTCGATTGAAAGGGGCGGAAAAAGTCGGGGGTCATTATTTATATTCCCACGCAGGGCCTATTAATGCATATTATAAGATTTTCGGACCGCTACCCGTTCGGACACGGACATTTACAGTGAAAAGGTCCGACTGGGCCATGTAGCCCCATGACCCCCCTTTCATATCCCCTTACCCCCTTGTCGATTGAAAGGGGCAGAAAAAGTCGGGGGTCATTATTTATATTCCCACGCAGGGCCTATTAATGCATATTATAAGATTTTCGGACCGCTACCCGTTCGGACACGGACATTTACAGTGAAAAGGTCCGACTGGGCCATGTAGCCCCATGACCCCCCTTTCATATCCCCTTACCCCCTTGTCGATTGAAAGGGGCGGAAAAAGTCGGGGGTCATTATTTATATTCCCACGCAGGGCCTATTAATGCATATTATAAGATTTTCGGACCGCTACCCGTTCGGACACGGACATTTACAGTGAAAAGGTCCGACTGGGCCATGTAGCCCCATGACCCCCCTTTCATATCCCCTTACCCCCTTGTCGATTGAAAGGGGCGGAAAAAGTCGGGGGTCATTATTTATATTCCCACGCAGGGCCTATTAATGCATATTATAAGATTTTCGGACCGCTACCCGTTCGGACACGGACATTTACAGTGAAAAGGTCCGACTGGGCCATGTAGCCCCATGACCCCCCTTTCATATCCCCTTACCCCCTTGTCGATTGAAAGGGGCGGAAAAAGTCGGGGGTCATTATTTATATTCCCACGCAGGGCCTATTAATGCATATTATAAGATTTTCGGACCGCTACCCGTTCGGACACGGACATTTACAGTGAAAAGGTCCGACTGGGCCATGTAGCCCCATGACCCCCCTTTCATATCCCCTTACCCCCTTGTCGATTGAAAGGGGCGGAAAAAGTCGGGGGTCATTATTTATATTCCCACGCAGGGCCTATTAATGCATATTATAAGATTTTCGGACCGCTACCCGTTCGGACACGGACATTTACAGTGAAAAGGTCCGACTGGGCCATGTAGCCCCATGACCCCCCTTTCATATCCCCTTACCCCCTTGTCGATTGAAAGGGGCGGAAAAAGTCGGGGGTCATTATTTATATTCCCACGCAGGGCCTATTAATGCATATTATAAGATTTTCGGACCGCTACCCGTTCGGACACGGACATTTACAGTGAAAAGGTCCGACTGGGCCATGTAGCCCCATGACCCCCCTTTCATATCCCCTTACCCCCTTGTCGATTGAAAGGGGCGGAAAAAGTCGGGGGTCATTATTTATATTCCCACGCAGGGCCTATTAATGCATATTATAAGATTTTCGGACCGCTACCCGTTCGGACACGGACATTTACAGTGAAAAGGTCCGACTGGGCCATGTAGCCCCATGACCCCCCTTTCATATCCCCTTACCCCCTTGTCGATTGAAAGGGGCGGAAAAAGTCGGGGGTCATTATTTATATTCCCACGCAGGGCCTATTAATGCATATTATAAGATTTTCGGACCGCTACCCGTTCGGACACGGACATTTACAGTGAAAAGGTCCGACTGGGCCATGTAGCCCCATGACCCCCCTTTCATATCCCCTTACCCCCTTGTCGATTGAAAGGGGCGGAAAAAGTCGGGGGTCATTATTTATATTCCCACGCAGGGCCTATTAATGCATATTATAAGATTTTCGGACCGCTACCCGTTCGGACACGGACATTTACAGTGAAAAGGTCCGACTGGGCCATGTAGCCCCATGACCCCCCTTTCATATCCCCTTACCCCCTTGTCGATTGAAAGGGGCGGAAAAAGTCGGGGGTCATTATTTATATTCCCACGCAGGGCCTATTAATGCATATTATAAGATTTTCGGACCGCTACCCGTTCGGACACGGACATTTACAGTGAAAAGGTCCGACTGGGCCATGTAGCCCCATGACCCCCCTTTCATATCCCCTTACCCCCTTGTCGATTGAAAGGGGCGGAAAAAGTCGGGGGTCATTATTTATATTCCCACGCAGGGCCTATTAATGCATATTATAAGATTTTCGGACCGCTACCCGTTCGGACACGGACATTTACAGTGAAAAGGTCCGACTGGGCCATGTAGCCCCATGACCCCCCTTTCATATCCCCTTACCCCCTTGTCGATTGAAAGGGGCGGAAAAAGTCGGGGGTCATTATTTATATTCCCACGCAGGGCCTATTAATGCATATTATAAGATTTTCGGACCGCTACCCGTTCGGACACGGACATTTACAGTGAAAAGGTCCGACTGGGCCATGTAGCCCCATGACCCCCCTTTCATATCCCCTTACCCCCTTGTCGATTGAAAGGGGCGGAAAAAGTCGGGGGTCATTATTTATATTCCCACGCAGGGCCTATTAATGCATATTATAAGATTTTCGGACCGCTACCCGTTCGGACACGGACATTTACAGTGAAAAGGTCCGACTGGGCCATGTAGCCCCATGACCCCCCTTTCATATCCCCTTACCCCCTTGTCGATTGAAAGGGGCGGAAAAAGTCGGGGGTCATTATTTATATTCCCACGCAGGGCCTATTAATGCATATTATAAGATTTTCGGACCGCTACCCGTTCGGACACGGACATTTACAGTGAAAAGGTCCGACTGGGCCATGTAGCCCCATGACCCCCCTTTCATATCCCCTTACCCCCTTGTCGATTGAAAGGGGCGGAAAAAGTCGGGGGTCATTATTTATATTCCCACGCAGGGCCTATTAATGCATATTATAAGATTTTCGGACCGCTACCCGTTCGGACACGGACATTTACAGTGAAAAGGTCCGACTGGGCCATGTAGCCCCATGACCCCCCTTTCATATCCCCTTACCCCCTTGTCGATTGAAAGGGGCGGAAAAAGTCGGGGGTCATTATTTATATTCCCACGCAGGGCCTATTAATGCATATTATAAGATTTTCGGACCGCTACCCGTTCGGACACGGACATTTACAGTGAAAAGGTCCGACTGGGCCATGTAGCCCCATGACCCCCCTTTCATATCCCCTTACCCCCTTGTCGATTGAAAGGGGCGGAAAAAGTCGGGGGTCATTATTTATATTCCCACGCAGGGCCTATTAATGCATATTATAAGATTTTCGGACCGCTACCCGTTCGGACACGGACATTTACAGTGAAAAGGTCCGACTGGGCCATGTAGCCCCATGACCCCCCTTTCATATCCCCTTACCCCCTTGTCGATTGAAAGGGGCGGAAAAAGTCGGGGGTCATTATTTATATTCCCACGCAGGGCCTATTAATGCATATTATAAGATTTTCGGACCGCTACCCGTTCGGACACGGACATTTACAGTGAAAAGGTCCGACTGGGCCATGTAGCCCCATGACCCCCCTTTCATATCCCCTTACCCCCTTGTCGATTGAAAGGGGCGGAAAAAGTCGGGGGTCATTATTTATATTCCCACGCAGGGCCTATTAATGCATATTATAAGATTTTCGGACCGCTACCCGTTCGGACACGGACATTTACAGTGAAAAGGTCCGACTGGGCCATGTAGCCCCATGACCCCCCTTTCATATCCCCTTACCCCCTTGTCGATTGAAAGGGGCGGAAAAAGTCGGGGGTCATTATTTATATTCCCACGCAGGGCCTATTAATGCATATTATAAGATTTTCGGACCGCTACCCGTTCGGACACGGACATTTACAGTGAAAAGGTCCGACTGGGCCATGTAGCCCCATGACCCCCCTTTCATATCCCCTTACCCCCTTGTCGATTGAAAGGGGCGGAAAAAGTCGGGGGTCATTATTTATATTCCCACGCAGGGCCTATTAATGCATATTATAAGATTTTCGGACCGCTACCCGTTCGGACACGGACATTTACAGTGAAAAGGTCCGACTGGGCCATGTAGCCCCATGACCCCCCTTTCATATCCCCTTACCCCCTTGTCGATTGAAAGGGGCGGAAAAAGTCGGGGGTCATTATTTATATTCCCACGCAGGGCCTATTAATGCATATTATAAGATTTTCGGACCGCTACCCGTTCGGACACGGACATTTACAGTGAAAAGGTCCGACTGGGCCATGTAGCCCCATGACCCCCCTTTCATATCCCCTTACCCCCTTGTCGATTGAAAGGGGCGGAAAAAGTCGGGGGTCATTATTTATATTCCCACGCAGGGCCTATTAATGCATATTATAAGATTTTCGGACCGCTACCCGTTCGGACACGGACATTTACAGTGAAAAGGTCCGACTGGGCCATGTAGCCCCATGACCCCCCTTTCATATCCCCTTACCCCCTTGTCGATTGAAAGGGGCGGAAAAAGTCGGGGGTCATTATTTATATTCCCACGCAGGGCCTATTAATGCATATTATAAGATTTTCGGACCGCTACCCGTTCGGACACGGACATTTACAGTGAAAAGGTCCGACTGGGCCATGTAGCCCCATGACCCCCCTTTCATATCCCCTTACCCCCTTGTCGATTGAAAGGGGCGGAAAAAGTCGGGGGTCATTATTTATATTCCCACGCAGGGCCTATTAATGCATATTATAAGATTTTCGGACCGCTACCCGTTCGGACACGGACATTTACAGTGAAAAGGTCCGACTGGGCCATGTAGCCCCATGACCCCCCTTTCATATCCCCTTACCCCCTTGTCGATTGAAAGGGGCGGAAAAAGTCGGGGGTCATTATTTATATTCCCACGCAGGGCCTATTAATGCATATTATAAGATTTTCGGACCGCTACCCGTTCGGACACGGACATTTACAGTGAAAAGGTCCGACTGGGCCATGTAGCCCCATGACCCCCCTTTCATATCCCCTTACCCCCTTGTCGATTGAAAGGGGCGGAAAAAGTCGGGGGTCATTATTTATATTCCCACGCAGGGCCTATTAATGCATATTATAAGATTTTCGGACCGCTACCCGTTCGGACACGGACATTTACAGTGAAAAGGTCCGACTGGGCCATGTAGCCCCATGACCCCCCTTTCATATCCCCTTACCCCCTTGTCGATTGAAAGGGGCGGAAAAAGTCGGGGGTCATTATTTATATTCCCACGCAGGGCCTATTAATGCATATTATAAGATTTTCGGACCGCTACCCGTTCGGACACGGACATTTACAGTGAAAAGGTCCGACTGGGCCATGTAGCCCCATGACCCCCCTTTCATATCCCCTTACCCCCTTGTCGATTGAAAGGGGCGGAAAAAGTCGGGGGTCATTATTTATATTCCCACGCAGGGCCTATTAATGCATATTATAAGATTTTCGGACCGCTACCCGTTCGGACACGGACATTTACAGTGAAAAGGTCCGACTGGGCCATGTAGCCCCATGACCCCCCTTTCATATCCCCTTACCCCCTTGTCGATTGAAAGGGGCGGAAAAAGTCGGGGGTCATTATTTATATTCCCACGCAGGGCCTATTAATGCATATTATAAGATTTTCGGACCGCTACCCGTTCGGACACGGACATTTACAGTGAAAAGGTCCGACTGGGCCATGTAGCCCCATGACCCCCCTTTCATATCCCCTTACCCCCTTGTCGATTGAAAGGGGCGGAAAAAGTCGGGGGTCATTATTTATATTCCCACGCAGGGCCTATTAATGCATATTATAAGATTTTCGGACCGCTACCCGTTCGGACACGGACATTTACAGTGAAAAGGTCCGACTGGGCCATGTAGCCCCATGACCCCCCTTTCATATCCCCTTACCCCCTTGTCGATTGAAAGGGGCGGAAAAAGTCGGGGGTCATTATTTATATTCCCACGCAGGGCCTATTAATGCATATTATAAGATTTTCGGACCGCTACCCGTTCGGACACGGACATTTACAGTGAAAAGGTCCGACTGGGCCATGTAGCCCCATGACCCCCCTTTCATATCCCCTTACCCCCTTGTCGATTGAAAGGGGCGGAAAAAGTCGGGGGTCATTATTTATATTCCCACGCAGGGCCTATTAATGCATATTATAAGATTTTCGGACCGCTACCCGTTCGGACACGGACATTTACAGTGAAAAGGTCCGACTGGGCCATGTAGCCCCATGACCCCCCTTTCATATCCCCTTACCCCCTTGTCGATTGAAAGGGGCGGAAAAAGTCGGGGGTCATTATTTATATTCCCACGCAGGGCCTATTAATGCATATTATAAGATTTTCGGACCGCTACCCGTTCGGACACGGACATTTACAGTGAAAAGGTCCGACTGGGCCATGTAGCCCCATGACCCCCCTTTCATATCCCCTTACCCCCTTGTCGATTGAAAGGGGCGGAAAAAGTCGGGGGTCATTATTTATATTCCCACGCAGGGCCTATTAATGCATATTATAAGATTTTCGGACCGCTACCCGTTCGGACACGGACATTTACAGTGAAAAGGTCCGACTGGGCCATGTAGCCCCATGACCCCCCTTTCATATCCCCTTACCCCCTTGTCGATTGAAAGGGGCGGAAAAAGTCGGGGGTCATTATTTATATTCCCACGCAGGGCCTATTAATGCATATTATAAGATTTTCGGACCGCTACCCGTTCGGACACGGACATTTACAGTGAAAAGGTCCGACTGGGCCATGTAGCCCCATGACCCCCCTTTCATATCCCCTTACCCCCTTGTCGATTGAAAGGGGCGGAAAAAGTCGGGGGTCATTATTTATATTCCCACGCAGGGCCTATTAATGCATATTATAAGATTTTCGGACCGCTACCCGTTCGGACACGGACATTTACAGTGAAAAGGTCCGACTGGGCCATGTAGCCCCATGACCCCCCTTTCATATCCCCTTACCCCCTTGTCGATTGAAAGGGGCGGAAAAAGTCGGGGGTCATTATTTATATTCCCACGCAGGGCCTATTAATGCATATTATAAGATTTTCGGACCGCTACCCGTTCGGACACGGACATTTACAGTGAAAAGGTCCGACTGGGCCATGTAGCCCCATGACCCCCCTTTCATATCCCCTTACCCCCTTGTCGATTGAAAGGGGCGGAAAAAGTCGGGGGTCATTATTTATATTCCCACGCAGGGCCTATTAATGCATATTATAAGATTTTCGGACCGCTACCCGTTCGGACACGGACATTTACAGTGAAAAGGTCCGACTGGGCCATGTAGCCCCATGACCCCCCTTTCATATCCCCTTACCCCCTTGTCGATTGAAAGGGGCGGAAAAAGTCGGGGGTCATTATTTATATTCCCACGCAGGGCCTATTAATGCATATTATAAGATTTTCGGACCGCTACCCGTTCGGACACGGACATTTACAGTGAAAAGGTCCGACTGGGCCATGTAGCCCCATGACCCCCCTTTCATATCCCCTTACCCCCTTGTCGATTGAAAGGGGCGGAAAAAGTCGGGGGTCATTATTTATATTCCCACGCAGGGCCTATTAATGCATATTATAAGATTTTCGGACCGCTACCCGTTCGGACACGGACATTTACAGTGAAAAGGTCCGACTGGGCCATGTAGCCCCATGACCCCCCTTTCATATCCCCTTACCCCCTTGTCGATTGAAAGGGGCGGAAAAAGTCGGGGGTCATTATTTATATTCCCACGCAGGGCCTATTAATGCATATTATAAGATTTTCGGACCGCTACCCGTTCGGACACGGACATTTACAGTGAAAAGGTCCGACTGGGCCATGTAGCCCCATGACCCCCCTTTCATATCCCCTTACCCCCTTGTCGATTGAAAGGGGCGGAAAAAGTCGGGGGTCATTATTTATATTCCCACGCAGGGCCTATTAATGCATATTATAAGATTTTCGGACCGCTACCCGTTCGGACACGGACATTTACAGTGAAAAGGTCCGACTGGGCCATGTAGCCCCATGACCCCCCTTTCATATCCCCTTACCCCCTTGTCGATTGAAAGGGGCGGAAAAAGTCGGGGGTCATTATTTATATTCCCACGCAGGGCCTATTAATGCATATTATAAGATTTTCGGACCGCTACCCGTTCGGACACGGACATTTACAGTGAAAAGGTCCGACTGGGCCATGTAGCCCCATGACCCCCCTTTCATATCCCCTTACCCCCTTGTCGATTGAAAGGGGCGGAAAAAGTCGGGGGTCATTATTTATATTCCCACGCAGGGCCTATTAATGCATATTATAAGATTTTCGGACCGCTACCCGTTCGGACACGGACATTTACAGTGAAAAGGTCCGACTGGGCCATGTAGCCCCATGACCCCCCTTTCATATCCCCTTACCCCCTTGTCGATTGAAAGGGGCGGAAAAAGTCGGGGGTCATTATTTATATTCCCACGCAGGGCCTATTAATGCATATTATAAGATTTTCGGACCGCTACCCGTTCGGACACGGACATTTACAGTGAAAAGGTCCGACTGGGCCATGTAGCCCCATGACCCCCCTTTCATATCCCCTTACCCCCTTGTCGATTGAAAGGGGCGGAAAAAGTCGGGGGTCATTATTTATATTCCCACGCAGGGCCTATTAATGCATATTATAAGATTTTCGGACCGCTACCCGTTCGGACACGGACATTTACAGTGAAAAGGTCCGACTGGGCCATGTAGCCCCATGACCCCCCTTTCATATCCCCTTACCCCCTTGTCGATTGAAAGGGGCGGAAAAAGTCGGGGGTCATTATTTATATTCCCACGCAGGGCCTATTAATGCATATTATAAGATTTTCGGACCGCTACCCGTTCGGACACGGACATTTACAGTGAAAAGGTCCGACTGGGCCATGTAGCCCCATGACCCCCCTTTCATATCCCCTTACCCCCTTGTCGATTGAAAGGGGCGGAAAAAGTCGGGGGTCATTATTTATATTCCCACGCAGGGCCTATTAATGCATATTATAAGATTTTCGGACCGCTACCCGTTCGGACACGGACATTTACAGTGAAAAGGTCCGACTGGGCCATGTAGCCCCATGACCCCCCTTTCATATCCCCTTACCCCCTTGTCGATTGAAAGGGGCGGAAAAAGTCGGGGGTCATTATTTATATTCCCACGCAGGGCCTATTAATGCATATTATAAGATTTTCGGACCGCTACCCGTTCGGACACGGACATTTACAGTGAAAAGGTCCGACTGGGCCATGTAGCCCCATGACCCCCCTTTCATATCCCCTTACCCCCTTGTCGATTGAAAGGGGCGGAAAAAGTCGGGGGTCATTATTTATATTCCCACGCAGGGCCTATTAATGCATATTATAAGATTTTCGGACCGCTACCCGTTCGGACACGGACATTTACAGTGAAAAGGTCCGACTGGGCCATGTAGCCCCATGACCCCCCTTTCATATCCCCTTACCCCCTTGTCGATTGAAAGGGGCGGAAAAAGTCGGGGGTCATTATTTATATTCCCACGCAGGGCCTATTAATGCATATTATAAGATTTTCGGACCGCTACCCGTTCGGACACGGACATTTACAGTGAAAAGGTCCGACTGGGCCATGTAGCCCCATGACCCCCCTTTCATATCCCCTTACCCCCTTGTCGATTGAAAGGGGCGGAAAAAGTCGGGGGTCATTATTTATATTCCCACGCAGGGCCTATTAATGCATATTATAAGATTTTCGGACCGCTACCCGTTCGGACACGGACATTTACAGTGAAAAGGTCCGACTGGGCCATGTAGCCCCATGACCCCCCTTTCATATCCCCTTACCCCCTTGTCGATTGAAAGGGGCGGAAAAAGTCGGGGGTCATTATTTATATTCCCACGCAGGGCCTATTAATGCATATTATAAGATTTTCGGACCGCTACCCGTTCGGACACGGACATTTACAGTGAAAAGGTCCGACTGGGCCATGTAGCCCCATGACCCCCCTTTCATATCCCCTTACCCCCTTGTCGATTGAAAGGGGCGGAAAAAGTCGGGGGTCATTATTTATATTCCCACGCAGGGCCTATTAATGCATATTATAAGATTTTCGGACCGCTACCCGTTCGGACACGGACATTTACAGTGAAAAGGTCCGACTGGGCCATGTAGCCCCATGACCCCCCTTTCATATCCCCTTACCCCCTTGTCGATTGAAAGGGGCGGAAAAAGTCGGGGGTCATTATTTATATTCCCACGCAGGGCCTATTAATGCATATTATAAGATTTTCGGACCGCTACCCGTTCGGACACGGACATTTACAGTGAAAAGGTCCGACTGGGCCATGTAGCCCCATGACCCCCCTTTCATATCCCCTTACCCCCTTGTCGATTGAAAGGGGCGGAAAAAGTCGGGGGTCATTATTTATATTCCCACGCAGGGCCTATTAATGCATATTATAAGATTTTCGGACCGCTACCCGTTCGGACACGGACATTTACAGTGAAAAGGTCCGACTGGGCCATGTAGCCCCATGACCCCCCTTTCATATCCCCTTACCCCCTTGTCGATTGAAAGGGGCGGAAAAAGTCGGGGGTCATTATTTATATTCCCACGCAGGGCCTATTAATGCATATTATAAGATTTTCGGACCGCTACCCGTTCGGACACGGACATTTACAGTGAAAAGGTCCGACTGGGCCATGTAGCCCCATGACCCCCCTTTCATATCCCCTTACCCCCTTGTCGATTGAAAGGGGCGGAAAAAGTCGGGGGTCATTATTTATATTCCCACGCAGGGCCTATTAATGCATATTATAAGATTTTCGGACCGCTACCCGTTCGGACACGGACATTTACAGTGAAAAGGTCCGACTGGGCCATGTAGCCCCATGACCCCCCTTTCATATCCCCTTACCCCCTTGTCGATTGAAAGGGGCGGAAAAAGTCGGGGGTCATTATTTATATTCCCACGCAGGGCCTATTAATGCATATTATAAGATTTTCGGACCGCTACCCGTTCGGACACGGACATTTACAGTGAAAAGGTCCGACTGGGCCATGTAGCCCCATGACCCCCCTTTCATATCCCCTTACCCCCTTGTCGATTGAAAGGGGCGGAAAAAGTCGGGGGTCATTATTTATATTCCCACGCAGGGCCTATTAATGCATATTATAAGATTTTCGGACCGCTACCCGTTCGGACACGGACATTTACAGTGAAAAGGTCCGACTGGGCCATGTAGCCCCATGACCCCCCTTTCATATCCCCTTACCCCCTTGTCGATTGAAAGGGGCGGAAAAAGTCGGGGGTCATTATTTATATTCCCACGCAGGGCCTATTAATGCATATTATAAGATTTTCGGACCGCTACCCGTTCGGACACGGACATTTACAGTGAAAAGGTCCGACTGGGCCATGTAGCCCCATGACCCCCCTTTCATATCCCCTTACCCCCTTGTCGATTGAAAGGGGCGGAAAAAGTCGGGGGTCATTATTTATATTCCCACGCAGGGCCTATTAATGCATATTATAAGATTTTCGGACCGCTACCCGTTCGGACACGGACATTTACAGTGAAAAGGTCCGACTGGGCCATGTAGCCCCATGACCCCCCTTTCATATCCCCTTACCCCCTTGTCCGTTACCGTCTTCTGCTAATATAATCTCGGTTATCACAAATCTTTAGTTTTGCAAATAGTTTATCCTTACTCGTCAAGCAGGCATGGAAATGAAATTTTCTGCATTAGAATAAATTATTTGTTATATCTTCGGGGTCCGGGTACGATATAATGGACCTAAATGAAGGCAAACGTCAACTATATAAGAACGATAAATTTGCGTTTTCAGGGCTGTCCCCAAGTCAACAAAGCGTAGTACAGTCATGTAGTGCAGATTTTTTTTTATTATAACATCTGATAAGGGCAATGCATACACTTAAATACTGCAAAAAAATACTAGCATTGCTATTTTGTTAATTGATAACTAAAGATTCTTCTTAAATTTATTTTAAAATAATCGGTAACAGATTCTTAAAATTTTATATTTGTTACTTTATAAGATGGACAACTTTGTTAACTATTTTCAGGATACTGAAACCTTTGACAGCCCTTTAGCACGCTATCTATATAAAAAATGACAATTCCTGCATTATGATGGGCAATTTTTCCTAGATATGGATATTATTTCATAGAATCACATATTAAATAAGGACCACCATTTTTAGTTGTCAAAATGTAATCATAAAACAATGAAATATTATATATTTAGGTATAAATAAGTCTTTTTCTGCATTTATTATACATGACCAAAGGTGAATTTAGAACCGTTTGCGGGGTTGGGTGCCGCCCTCACCCCCCCCCCCCTCGACAGGATAATTTGGTTATAAACTGTATTAAACAAGAGGTCCCAAGACGTTAATCGACAGTGGAATTAAATCTATGGATAGTATACAGTTTTTTAATTGTCCTGGGAACATATTAAAAAAGGGGGGCATTACAAAATCTGGATCTGCATAAAAATGTTTTCCCCAAAACAGCAACAATATTTTTTTAGAAAATATATATTTTAGTGAAATGTAATGTAAATTATTTAATTAATTCCGCAAGAATTATTAAAAGAATGGCAGAAATTTAATGAAAAAATAAATTACATTCATTCGTTTTGTGTTTTATATCTTTACGAAATCCAAATGCGCTAAGAAAACAAAACAGGTCAAAAGTTAGACAAAGATCAATTGGAATTCTAGCTTTGATTGTATGAAACTGCACGTTTCTCTTACTGTAAATCGTGGATCAAGATAGGAGGAACAGATACTAAATCTCTTGATAATTTTATGTGAACTTTATGTCAATTGTTAAACTCAGAATAAATCATTTTCAAAACTCCTTTGTAGAATTTCGGCCAAACACCTACATGTATCTGAAAAGAATCAAGTCAAAAATATGTTCACTTGGTACACAATACGATTTCGTTCCCGCAAATAAGCTGCCAATAATCTTGTTATTGCATGAGGAAAATATTACCTTGAAGTTTTGATGCATGAAATAAAAGGCTCAAACACTTTTATTCACGTGCAATTTACATAATCTTTATATAAATAAAAGGACCGTATTTTTAACTACAACATCACTACGAGCCGTTTCAATATATAATAATTTATATGTACCTATAATGTATTGAATACCTAAATTTCACAAAAATCGGTATAAATCTCGTTTCATAGATCTGCTTCAAGTAAAGCCCAAGTCACACTGAACAACGACCTTACTATGATCTTGATGTTTTCCTAAATCGTAGCGTTGTCGTCCTGGAGTCGTGGTGGTCGTGGTGTGAACGTACTTCGTTGTGGGTGACCAGGACTGCGCTTCGTAAATTTTGAACAAGTTCAAAACATACTCGTACTAAAATACGCCCGGGGCGTCCGGGTAGGAAAATATGAGCCCGGGGATTTTTTTTTAAGTAAAGGCCTAAATATAAAAATAATTTGTTAATATGACTTATAATATACATGTAAAGTATCATAAATTTGACCTTGTTTATAAGACTATACATGCTTTATTTATCCGATATCAAGGTTTAGTCGTCGGCAAAAAAGTGTACCTCGGTAAAGATAAAGGTACATAAAACCTCTAAAATCCTCTATAAAGTCAAGTGTGATGTCTCTTTACATGTACCATGTAGATTACAATATTTGATCGATAGAATATCTTCAGTCCAATTTAATTGAGTTAACTTTCCTGGGCGCATTTTCCCATATATTGCGTCTGGGAAGGAATAGCGCCCGAAAGAAATAAAAATAATCAATTCACTATCGAAAAAAATATTTTTTATCAAAGAAAAAATTATTCGGCAATTACTAAATATGTGTATATAGATCTCCGGTAATGCAAAATGGAATTATTGTTCTGAATATGGACATTTTACTTACTATATACATTTATAAGTTTTTACTCCGAAATTATACATGTTATAAGACAAACTTGTTGTAAGGAAAAAAGCAGGCGCGGATTCCCAATAAAGGCGTACTGGGCGTATGCCCCACCCCCCCAAAAAAAACAACAAAAATTAAACGGCTGATTGTTCATAGAACAATCAAGAGAACGGTCTTTCTCCCGTTAAGAGCCTCATTGCTGGCATTTGTTTGTTTGTTTGTTTTGTTTTTCCTGGTTTTTCAAAAAAAAAGGGGGGGGGTATTTCATACATGTATGTTATTGCCATACATGTATCTGAAAAGATGGGGGCGGGGACATTTAAGTTTTTTTCTTTTGTGTGTTTATTTTTTGTTTGTTTTGTTTTGTTTTATTTGTTTTGATTCATTTTGTTTATTTCTTTTGTTTTCTTGTTTTAAACAAACAACAATCAGTAAATCGCAATGGAAAACGGGGGGGGGGGCGAGCGGGGACGAGTGATTTTATTTTATTCATTCAAAACTAGGTGGCGACATCACTTTGTTGATCTGGGTATCCTTGGTGTCTCGCGCTTTACGTCATTTTTGAATGACTTTACGATTTCTCAGTACAGCGGTAGACTTTGCAGGGGTCAGACCTATATTGATTTTCCATTCTCTCAACGTATACAGTTAGAATACATGAACGTCACGGATGAGCAAGTTTATAATTAGAATGTGCCTGTTATGGGAATCTTTTGACAATAGTTTACAACATTTGATGACAGGCAAAACTAGTGACATAATTAGTTCATTTTGGATTATTTTAAATAGTTAAGGACGAATTTAGTGAAAACATTCAATTTTCGAAACAGGAATAACGTTGAATAGTGAAATTTGGAGGAAATTCGTCAGGAATTTGTGTGTTTTACGGGACTACAGAAAACTTTAATTTTGAAAAACTCATTAACCAGAGGACATTTTTGTAAACGGGGACTTTTAGTGCATACATTTGGCTAGGATACCAGCTAGTTTTGACAGCATTTTGACACTTCCGGTGCATTTGACAAAAGTACAAAGAGGGGTCATGTTACGTTTTTTGAAATTTCGAAAAAATAGAAAGAAAATTTGTATAAAAAAAATTAAGGCGACCCGGCTGGAATGTTTGACAGATTTCAGTCGGGCACATTTTGACGGAGAGGGGGCACCAAAAATTTTCGCACGGAAAAGTTAATTTTTGGCTAAATTAGCGATTTTTTAGTAAAAGCCAGAAAGGGGCGTAACTTCAAAACGGGGCCAGGTACAGACTTTATTTTTAGCTACAACGCGAGAGCTCATTATTCTCAGCAACTGTGCAAAATTTCAGCTCGATCGGTTGAAAAACTTGGTAGTTTATCTGCGCACAACATTTCATAAAAAAAAAGCCCGCGGGGGCATATCTCAAAACGCAAAAAAAAAATTGACCACAGGTTCGTAATCAGGACCCTCAAATCTTCCTGGAAACCAAATTTCATCAAAATCGGACAACTTTTACATTTTGCGCCAAGTTTGCGCCATATGCGCGCAACCAGGAAGTAAATTATAGCATTCTTTTTGCATGATAAATCATCACCAGGATGTGAGCTACCATTTCCACTAAACAGAATCTTGATAACTTTTACCGTGTCTGAGGAGATCTGATAACAAGGGTAAATAGCGTTTTGCGCTATTGCGCCGAAACTACAAATAATTTAGCGTCGTGTCCATAGCCTAGTCTATTCCTGGTAGTGCTGAATAAGTGTGCAAAATTTCAAGAAAATCGGTCAAGGCACTTTTTGCACCCGACTGGAAGAAAAAAAAAAAGAATAATAATAGGCCGACGAAATACAATAAGGTCTTCCCTTTGGAAAGGAAAGACCTTAATTATGGTTTCTGTAAGTAACTCAGCTGGTTTGTTACAGTAGGAGAATTATCTTACCCAAATACGTGTTAGAAATTTAAAGAGGTTTGGTAGATTTTTTTAAGTCATGAGACCTATTTTGTTAGATTTTATAGAGGATTTGTCATTTTTTTAGAAATATGGATCTCAGGTCTATAAGCTTACTAAGTCTAAGTAATCATGATATTGGTGTTTATGTAAAACTGAATTATTTGAAAATATACAGAATTTCATAATATTTTATACTTATATTTTACCTGTGTATTTACCTGTTTATTGTCCAATTAATCTTTAGCCCAAACTTCGCCTGCTAATAGCCCAAACGTAATCTTATTTTTAGCAAAATTGTACTGCCAATTAGCCCAGCCTTACAAGTGATCAACACTTTTTAATCCAATTAACCAGATAGCGGTAATTGATCGCTCATAATCAGCTGAGAAAAAAGAAATCGCAAATAAGCGTATCGATGTCGTGGCACAAGCGTGGTAAGGTCGTACCTAAATTGACATCCGATCCTACTACGCTAGTGCAACGCTCTCGTACCGATCATACTGGTCACGTTTTTGTACGACCTATGAGATCATCATACTTCGATAAAACTACGACCTTAAGGATCATACAACGCTATCACGCCTTCGGCGTTCTTTGCACGATCCTTCCAAGATCTTTAGAGCTACGTTTTAAATATAACAATTGATTCATGCGTCTCTCGCACTGTCTGTCAAAATCAAATGCAAAATAGTATCTATTTCCCTACCCTACCCTAAATACCCATTGGCAGCAAACGGCTTCCTAGCTTTCAGTTATGAAACATCAAGCTTACACATAACTCAAAATTGAATAGTTTTAAAAAACCACATAATGAGTCTTGATTTGGATGTTCACGACTTCAGTTCGTGTTTTTGATTTCCGTTCGGTTGATTGTGTGTTTCTTCGTGCTGTTTTTGTTCGTGTTTGGCGGTTTCATCGTTGTCCTTTCGGACTTTTGACACTTGAACGCCCCATTGGTGCCTCTTTGCTTCTTTCACTTAGGACGTACGTCTATTCACAGGCGTCTGAGTTAAAGACTCATTGTTTTGTTTTTATTGTGTGCATATAAATAATTCTGACCCTCACTAAATATGGATATTACTTTTTTTTCCACGTGAAAATACTACTTTAGCGATTCATTAATTTGAAAATGGAGCGCCTTTCGTGTCATATTGATTTTTTTAAAAATTTTACATCGTAGTTGTGTTAACCTTGCACATGTCTCACAAATTAAAAGCATATTGCATCTTTTTTGGATTGAATATCAAAATACACGATAATCTTAAGCTGATAAAATTAAGGATAATCTACAGACCAACTGCCACCTTGCGTCTCATAATAGAACAGTCTCTCGAATGGCAGTCAACACTCTACATCAATTTTGAAAGCATTCGATATGATAGATCGCAACACCTTATGGAAAGTTCAAAGACATTATATTATGGTATCCTAGAGAAAATTGTCAAGATCATTCAGGGACTATACAACAACACCAGTTGTCAGGTAATTCACAATTCTTCCCTATCTCCATCATTTAGCGTGGTCACAGGTGTCAGACAGGGATGTCCCCTATCACCTCTGATCTTCTCACTTGTCATTGACTGGATCATGAATACTAGCATGTCACCACCAAGAGGAATACAATGGACGCTTACATCAAAACTAAAAGATCTTGTCTTGATTTTGCAGATGATGTAAGCTTGTTGTTACATCTCTTCCAACATATGCAACAAAAAACAGAGTCACTTCAAACAGTTGCTAGATCCACTGGGCTTGAAATAAACACCACCAAGACTAAGTGCCTACGAATCAATGCACAAAACGACTCCCCTCTCATTCAAGATGTAGACAGCTTCACCTATTTAGGAAGTATCGTAATTAAAACAGGGGGCGCAGACCAAGACATCAAAAGCAGAATTGGAAAAGCCAGATATGCATTTGTTACTTTACGACCAATATGGAAGAGCAGCAACATCAATCTCAAGACAAAGATCAGAATTTTTGAAAAAAATGTCAAGTCTTTCCTGCTTTATGGATCTGAGACATGGAAACAGACAAAAAAGAATGAACTTGACCTTCAAGTTTTTGTCAACAAATGTCTTAGACAACTGCTAAAAATCAGATGGCATGAGAAAATATCAAACCAGGACCTATGGAAAAAGACCAATCAAAACCCAATATCAGACACAATAAAGAAAAGAAAATGGAGATGGATTGGCCACATCCTAAGACGAGAACAGGGAAACATCACTAAACATGCCCTAGACGTGAATCCACCAGGAAAGAGGAAGAGAGGACGCCCAGTAACAACATGGCGAAGACTTTTAGACAATGAACTGAGGTCGATCCAGATGTCATGGGGAGAAGCCAAGCGAGCTGCACATGACCGGGACAGGTGGAGAGCTGTTGTCGAGGCCCTATGCCCCTCCAGGGCTTCAGAGGATTAAGTCAAGTAAGTCAATGTATTAGTCAAAATTGGGTAAATTTTAATTTTGATTGGGGCTAGAAACATAAAATTCTGTTTCGATTAATCTAAAAGTGACTATATCTGCTCTCAAGTTTCTCACTTATTTTGTTAATCGTTGTTTTCGGTCTAATGCAGAAATGATTATCTTTGACAACATCTAATAATTTATAAAAGAATATGGAGTAAATGAACACGAGACCACAACACATATATTAACTCCAACTGCAATTAATTTTTATGAGCTGTATGGCCATTTCGGAAAATTATTCCTCATCAGCAGAACTCGAACTGTAACAAAGGAAATCGATAATTTAAAAGATGTTCAAAATGCATAAAACCAAATGAAATCCAAATATATATATCTAAGGGAGAAACTACGATAGAGGGAGTTTAACCTTAGGTTTTAGTATTTACATGAATTTAGTTAGTGTACAAAGTGTACACATGAGAAATAATCTCATGTAAAAATACACCATATCTGAAAAATAAAGAGCATACATCTTAAACACGGGGAATCGTTCTACCAATTCCACACGGCATAAAAGACAAACTCATGTAATTAATAATTTATGAAAGGATATGGAGTAAATGAACACATATGTTAACTCCAACTGCAATTAATTTTTATGAGCTGTATGGCCATTTCAGAAAATTCGTTTCGGGAAACAAATTTATCGTCAAGCCATGAAATCCGTATTGGAGATAATTGTGCTCCGCTAATTTTTGACCTTTTCTTATACTGTTATCAATTCCAATTTATGGTGAAACCTCAAAAAGACCCCAACAATTTTGAAACTTTTCATAAAAGGTACAAATATATATACATTCTTTCAGTAAACAATCCCACATTTTTAAATTTTATTACCGATATATCCCACGGAATTAACCTTGAATGTGATAGATGCGCATTTTTAGGTTTAGATTTAAGTATTATCAATGGAAAATTACATACTAAAATACATGATATACGGGAGGACTTTTAATTTCCTATCGTTAATTTTCCATTTCTAGAGGGAGATGTATCACTTGCTTCGTCCTATGGAGTTGATATTTCACAGTAGGTTGGTCGGATTTGCAGTGGTGTGTCTGATTTTAATGATAAAAAAACCCGATTTATTATAGAAAAAATACTAAAACAAGGACATCGTTACCACAAATAAGTAAAATCGTTAATTAAGTTTTATCATAAATATCTATACCTTATGAAAAAAATAACTGTACACGTCAACTTTTTTTTAATGTAAAAGGAATTCACATTCCAAATTCTATGGTTATGTTGTTTATTAAGCAAAAAAATTCAAGAACAATCCTTTGGAAATGAAAAGCTGGATTAAAAATTTATCGAATCAAGGTTGTGAAATGTACATAATCGACATATTTGATTTTTACATCAGTCGATAGACGCTTCTTAGCAAGCTGTCAGAAACTAAGAGTGTTCCCAAGAGAGTATATCTACGTCCCGTTCATTTCTTGGTGTCCTTTTGTTTCAGGTTCTCCATTGATGAATAGAACGTCTAGCGATTTGATTTTTACTACATGTGTTAGTTTGTGTTTTGTTATTGATTATCAATAGGGGAAAGTTCGGTCCAAAAACCTAGTTTATGGCCCTGTCACACTATAACGTTTTAGCCAACGTGTGCCGACGTTTTAGAATATATTTTCAACACGCTGGTGTGCGTTGCGTAAGTTTTGTACACGTTATGAACACGCTACAAACACGTTAGCGAATGTCAGCGTGCGTTGGTGATCGCCGAGTGCGTCGCAAATTTTTCAACATGCTTAAAATTTCCGACGTTCGCCAACGCGTTAGAAATAAATTATTCGAACGCTAGGCATAAGTTATAAGGACGTTATACACACGCTGATGTACGCTATGTGGTCGTTGTGCACACGTTGAAATGCGTTTGACGAAGGCTAAGCTAAATGGAAACTAACGTGTCTAGCGATAATGCAGCGCACGTCTAGCGTCAGTCTAACGACCAAGAAACATATTCAACGTGTTTAAAACGTGTACAGAGCGCACAGAGCGTCATTGTAACGAACGAGTAGCGTATCAACCCCAAAATTTTATAGCGAGCATCGCAGATGCGAGCCCTACGGCATTGTGCATGTTTTGAGATGTGCCAGAAATATAATGACGATAAAACCGGAACAGGTTTACTTTTACGGAGTGAAAAAAATAATAGGCACGGAGCAAGTAAAACAATCAACCCTCTGGGCTTATGAAAAATGCATCATAATCTGTTATGCAAAAATATAAAAAATTGAAATTCAAAAACAGTGATAAAACCCTCATTCATCCACTTGTTTATTTTTACACACAGATTTTTATTTAAACACCATTCGGTCTTTTCCGCTGAAAAACGATTTTCCGGAAATTACCGAGCTAGCTTTTGGCAACATCGTCCCATTGACTAGTCATACCAAATGCATGATACTGACCAAGCTTTGTTAAATTCTAAGTAAGATAAAATAAGATAAAGAAATACATAAATTTACTGAATAAAACCTACTCATGATAATAAATAATAGGTTCTTATCTGAAAATGAAAGAAGAGTCCCATCCTGTGGGGTTTCACTCACTTTCCTCAATCCTGCATGATATCTTTACTTTACCGTTTTTTCCGCCAGGTTTCTAAATGTACCTTCTGTTACCAATGCTTCAAATAAAACACTGATACTCAGAAAATCTCACAAAACCTGACAGAATCTGAATGTTGTTTTGGTCTGCTGAAGAAGCGCGAAATACTCTGACAAGGAAATGACGTCACGTAATCCATAAAATGGATAATTTCGTCCCCGCTTAATGTCGTCCCAGAATGTTACAGGATTTATTATTTGCAATTGAATTTTTAATAAGTAGTTATTGATCCCAGATATTTTAACAACAACTTTCTCAAGTGTATATGATTTGGGTTTGGTGGGGTCAGACTTTGCTACTATTGAATTCTTTTTTTTTTAAGTTCCCTCTTTACGTTAAACTTAGCGGGTAGAGCACATGGATTTATTTTTAAAAGGTATATAGATTTTCTATGCTCGCTAAAAAGGCAGCGCCTTAATCATATTAAGTTAGATTGAATTACAAGGGGGGAAAGTCAATTTCAAAAGCTTCAAATACTAATTCAAACCTGAAAAATAAATGAAAAATAAAAAACAATGTGCAAAGCCAAAAAAATCTTGAATATAACAAAGATAACTTAGATGGTCTGGAATTGAAAGTAATTCTTGCAAATTGTAATAAAGCTGTCGTGTTTTCGATGATTTTTTTGGGGTAGAAAAATACTCAAATACAACGAGTAACGACAGTCAAATTTCAATACTCATTTGAAATAATGTGTATTTTAAATATTCAATAAGCACACGCGTTTTTCTCTATTAACATCCGTCATCGGCTGTCTGCGACCATTTAGGATTAGTCATCTACAGACCGGTATTTCTTACATGTATATACTCATTTGAGATTTTGAGAGTTTGTTAACAAGCGCATGCATTCCTCTCTGTATAGTTTTGACATATCAAAATATAAAATCTACACTATATTTTATTCTTTTAGACTGAGTGCAAAAATCATCACTTTTGGTTAAAAAACGGCTTTAGAATAATTATACATTCATACTACCAGAACGCTGAAACCAATATTTTTATAACGAAACTAAATTTCTATAATTATTAATTAATCCAGCAATACATTTAAGCCAGATAATAGATCTATTTGGGCTATTACGAAATAATACTTAAGAAATTAACAGAAATCCTAGGTCTCCCCACTGAGAGAAAAAATCATAAGTTAGACTAACGCTATGAATGCGTTCTGCAGTCGTCACACATGCGCTAGGCAAACGTCAAGTACGCCGGACGAACGCTATAGATAAGTTTTGAATAAGTTTGTCGTGAGTTGCAGGTAGTTAGTCTGACGCTTTGTGGTCGTTCACCGAGATATTTTTTGAAACTTTTTACAGCGACTGCCAACGTGTTCCAACGTTTTAGAAAATTATTCGAACGTTCGGCACACGTTGGCTAAAACGTTATAGTGTGACAGGGCCATTAACCCCGCCACTTTTTAAATGTGCCTGTCCTAAGTCAGGAATCTTTATCAATGCTGATGTTAGTATTTGTCGAATTTATGGTGTTTTTTTTGGCAAGAAAGGGGTCTTTCGTTAATACTTATAAGGGTTGCGATTGAATCCTATGTAGTTTATTTTCAATCCAGTGCCAATTGCAAAACAGCGAGCAGCGATCGCTCGTCACATTAGTTGTCCTGAATTTGATTTGGTTGTACATTTAACATTTAATCTTTGCACTGTACTTTCTGCTGCAGCGGTTAGAACAGCTTATTTCAATTGCCTGTTCACCGCGGGGAGGTGAGAGTAGTATTTTTAACAAGATTTCATTTTATCTAACATTGTGCAATTGTGCCGAATAATAAATTCGTACAAAATGGTGATCATGAAGACTTTTTTCCCATGAAATTAATATTTTCATTTTATTGTTCTTTGTTCTTTGATACTTCGGTTTTCATTATTCGTCATCCTCGGAAACACGGGGATTCTTCTTTCGCTAACATTCATTACCCCTGGGTCATTACCCATGAAATTACTCATTTTTGATAGTTAAAGTTTTGTATCGAGTCTTCTGATTGGTCGCATTACATTTTTCTAATAGGATTTTAACATGTTTCTCTATTTAATTTTGTAAAGATAAAGATTAGATCAAGATTGCGCGATCGAACAAAGTCATACGAAATGACCAGGGGTAATGAACGAGATAAGCGAGAGAAGAACCCATGGGTTTCCGAGGCTGATTATTTGCATGATTAATGGACTTAAACAAACTTGTTTCATTTTACCGGGCTGAAGTTAGTTCATTATTCATTTTTCATTATTCATTTTTCAACATGCTGCGATCACTGTTGAATAATAAACTTTATCTTATTTCATTTTTCATTATTCAAGCAAAAAATGAATAATGAATAATGAACCAAGTCATTATTCATTATTGAAAAATGAATAATGAAAAATGAATAATAAACCAACTTCAGCCCAGGTTTAAAGACATTTATCTGATACTAAATATCAATGATGTACCTTGAATGTCTCATGTTAAACAGACGTAAGAAAAAAATTAACGTACACCAAATCAGTATTAAATACCATAAGTCAGTAAACCATGACTGCAGGAGCAAGCAGATAAACAATTGATCTGAACTGATGCTAATGCAACTGCATACCATGCAAATATAAATAGTGTACATGTACGACAGTGGCTTCATGGTTAACAGACACATTTATCCAAATCAGTATAAAATCTCAAAAGTCACTAGACCGTGACTACAGGAGCATACAGATAAACGTCCTTGAAATTAATCTGTACTGATGCTACTATACTCAAAAATAGTAGGGGTGTGTTACGCATGACGTTTATAAAAACTTTATCGGAACCCCATTTTCAGTGAGTCACCGTATTGTCACACTATGAGCGGCATCCATTACTTGCTAGGCGGGATGGCCATACATACATGTAGTCCTCAAGACTTCCAATTATAAAAAAAAAACTTTTTATACTGTCGTTCGCAGTTTGATAAAGATCTGAAATCGCTACTTCGGAACAACCCTATAGGAGTTAGATGAGTTACTGTATTATAATACTACTGAAAGAGGCTACATGCCAACTATCAAGAGGCTTTGACACGTAGTTACCAGTAAACTACGACTGATTTTTTTGTGTTTTCTCAAGACGCCACAAGTCCACGGGAACAGGAAGTAAGTCCTTAATGGATTGAGTGAGATTTGCAATACGTAGCGGGTGACATATCTACGAATATCGAATGAATATCAATCGAATGTCAAACGAATGTCAACCGAATGATAAACGAATGTCAATCGAATGTTAAACGAATGTCAATCGAATGTCAAACGAATGTCGAATAAGTAACCAACTTCACATTGCTTAAATTTACTGAGTTTATCTAAATATGAGCCTAAACGTTTCAATATATTTAGTTGCTGAGATGCCTTCCTGCAGATTGTACTTATATGCTTATCAAAATTTAGCTGGTAATCTATATCAATGCCTAATAGTTTTACTGTTTCTTCGCATGAAAGTACTGCATCTTGAATATTTATTTTGATGTTTCTATCATAAGTCTTTTTACCAACAGCAAGGACTTGGAATTTGTCAGGATTAGCTTGCATCTTATTACATCTAAACCATTCAATCAATACATTTGATTCTGACTCTAGTGTATTTATTAAGGTGTCAAAGTCAGGATGACCAAAAGACAAAGTATTGTCATCTGCATAATTATACAGAGTTCCTCTTTTTACAAAATAAAAAATATCATTTATAAATACATTAAAAAGGAGAGGCCCAAGGATAGATCTTTGGGGCACTCCTTTTTGGATACCAGCCCAGCTACTCAGAATACCATTAACTTTGATTTGCTGTTTACGGTTAGACAAATACGATTTTAAAAGAGTGACTGAATTTGATGATAGACCATATGCCGAAAGTTTATCAAGAAGAATTTCTTGGGGGAGACAATCAAAAGCTTTTGAAAGGTCCATCAGAACTGCTGCGACATAATAATTTTGATCTAGGGCTTTCCTCCAATCTTCTAAAAGCCTGAGTAGTGTGGTCTGGCAACCATGTCCTCTCCTAAAAGCACAAAGATATGGATTAAAAATAGTTTCAAAAAATTCAGATAATTGTTGCTCTAAAATCTTTTCAAAAATTTTGGAAAATATTGGCAGCACGCTGACTGGCCTGTAATTTGATTTCAGTAGTGGATCATTCTTTTTGAATAAAGGAGTAACCTGAGCTCTTTTTAGGTTGTCAGGAAAAATATTTTGGTTTATGGACATATTCAAAATTGTGGTAATTTGTGGTGCAACAATAGATTTACAATTTCATTACACAACCTTACAAGATATTCCAGTGTTATCTCCTGCTGCCACACGTGCGTGCGCAGCCTGGCTAGCCAATCCCAAAGATAAAATGCACCTTCCCGCGTGCATTCCTCATTCTCTTACTGGCTAGCGAACAGTACGCATCACTCAGTTCTATTATTTTCCGTGATACCGTTTACCGCCTTTTTCCTCAGTTTTGGATTTAATCTTATTTAAGGATTTATACTTAGTGAAAGGATTTATATTTTTTCTTTCCATGTCTGAGGATGGCAGTGAACCTGACATTAATGTCAGCAGATCTGTGGCTGATAAATCAGACCATGAGGATTTGGCCGCGGTTAGTCAAGAAAATGGCACCGCCGCCCAGAGTCGGGGGTTAAACCAAAAACATGGACCCCTTGACGACGGAGAAGAAGTCTCGCATAAAAGAAAGTCTAAAAAGAAAAAGAAGAAAAAGGATCGCTCAAAAAAGAGACGGTACGATTCGGAAAGTGAAAATAACAACTCAGAACTTTCCCTACATGATAACATGACAAACGTCTCAATTAATTATCAAAGGAGAGCCGCTGTTTTGAGCAAAATCACAAATGACAGTGTAAAGGCAAAGAGTTTTCTCAGAGAAAAATAAGACTCTCTCGCTAAAAGCGGAGACTTGTTATTTGGAAACGATTTTAAGACGGAACTTAAAGAGCTCAGTGAAACAAAAAAAGAGGCAGGAAAAATGGCAGAAGCTTTAGGAGTTAAACCGAGAACTCCAACTAATCTTAGGAGATCACGGGATGAGCCTCATAAGAAAACAATATACGCCCACAGACGAGACTATCGCCATGCTCCGAGTAGGAACCACAGAGATGATAACCGGCCCTTTCCATCAGGGCCTTCATTCAAGAGTCCGGGGCAAAGGAATGGAGGCAAGAGACGCATTACAGGAAACAAACCCCTGCGATTCAGGTATGTTTACATCAAGAAATCTGATTGCAAATGCAAGCATGTAAACATAAAAGAAAATTTAGATTTGGTCACACTGGTCAATCTAGACATTCTAGACCCATTAAAAAGAATGAACCTAAAACTTATCAATGTCCCAATAAACCACATGGCAGGTCGACTTCTCCTTCACTTAGAAAATTGGTTAAAAGTGACGTCCGATCAGATAATCCTCAGTTACATTCAGGGAATAAAACTAGACTTTTGGTGCCAACCTGTACAAACAAAAATTCCCCTAAATATAATTGTAAATCAGAAAGAACATCTTCTGTTAAATCAAGAAATTCAAGACATGAAAGACAAAAAAGTCATAGTAGAGGTTCCCCCTACAAAAACACAATTTATAAGCAACCTCTTTCTGGTCCCCAAAAAGGGAGGGGGGCAGAGACCTGTGATAAACCTACGTCATCTCAATCAATTTGTAACATACAAACATTTCAAAATGGAAGGTCTTTTTATGTTAAAAGATCTTCTACAAAAAGAAGATTATCTGGTAAAAATAGATTTAAAGGAAGCCTACTCAGTGATGCCAATACACATGATACATCGAAAATTTTATTGTTCTTTGTTCTTTGATACTTCGGTTTTCATTATTCGTCATCCTCGGAAACACGGGGATTCTTCTTTCGCTAACATTCATTACCCCTGGGTCATTACCCATGAAATTACTCATTTTTGATAGTTAAAGTTTTGTATCGAGTCTTCTGATTGGTCGCATTACATTTTTCTAATAGGATTTTAACATGTTTCTCTATTTAATTTTGTAAAGATAAAGATTAGATCAAGATTGCGCGATCGAACAAAGTCATACGAAATGACCAGGGGTAATGAACGAGATAAGCGAGAGAAGAACCCATGGGTTTCCGAGGCTGATTATTTGCATGATTAATGGACTTAAACAAACTTGTTTCATTTTACCGGGCTGAAGTTAGTTCATTATTCATTTTTCATTATTCATTTTTCAACATGCTGCGATCACTGTTGAATAATAAACTTTATCTTATTTCATTTTTCATTATTCAAGCAAAAAATGAATAATGAATAATGAACCAAGTCATTATTCATTATTGAAAAATGAATAATGAAAAATGAATAATAAACCAACTTCAGCCCAGGTTTAAAGACATTTATCTGATACTAAATATCAATGATGTACCTTGAATGTCTCATGTTAAACAGACGTAAGAAAAAAATTAACGTACACCAAATCAGTATTAAATACCATAAGTCAGTAAACCATGACTGCAGGAGCAAGCAGATAAACAATTGATCTGAACTGATGCTAATGCAACTGCATACCATGCAAATATAAATAGTGTACATGTACGACAGTGGCTTCATGGTTAACAGACACATTTATCCAAATCAGTATAAAATCTCAAAAGTCACTAGACCGTGACTACAGGAGCATACAGATAAACGTCCTTGAAATTAATCTGTACTGATGCTACTATACTCAAAAATAGTAGGGGTGTGTTACGCATGACGTTTATAAAAACTTTATCGGAACCCCATTTTCAGTGAGTCACCGTATTGTCACACTATGAGCGGCATCCATTACTTGCTAGGCGGGATGGCCATACATACATGTAGTCCTCAAGACTTCCAATTATAAAAAAAAAACTTTTTATACTGTCGTTCGCAGTTTGATAAAGATCTGAAATCGCTACTTCGGAACAACCCTATAGGAGTTAGATGAGTTACTGTATTATAATACTACTGAAAGAGGCTACATGCCAACTATCAAGAGGCTTTGACACGTAGTTACCAGTAAACTACGACTGATTTTTTTGTGTTTTCTCAAGACGCCACAAGTCCACGGGAACAGGAAGTAAGTCCTTAATGGATTGAGTGAGATTTGCAATACGTAGCGGGTGACATATCTACGAATATCGAATGAATATCAATCGAATGTCAAACGAATGTCAACCGAATGATAAACGAATGTCAATCGAATGTTAAACGAATGTCAATCGAATGTCAAACGAATGTCGAATAAGTAACCAACTTCACATTGCTTAAATTTACTGAGTTTATCTAAATATGAGCCTAAACGTTTCAATATATTTAGTTGCTGAGATGCCTTCCTGCAGATTGTACTTATATGCTTATCAAAATTTAGCTGGTAATCTATATCAATGCCTAATAGTTTTACTGTTTCTTCGCATGAAAGTACTGCATCTTGAATATTTATTTTGATGTTTCTATCATAAGTCTTTTTACCAACAGCAAGGACTTGGAATTTGTCAGGATTAGCTTGCATCTTATTACATCTAAACCATTCAATCAATACATTTGATTCTGACTCTAGTGTATTTATTAAGGTGTCAAAGTCAGGATGACCAAAAGACAAAGTATTGTCATCTGCATAATTATACAGAGTTCCTCTTTTTACAAAATAAAAAATATCATTTATAAATACATTAAAAAGGAGAGGCCCAAGGATAGATCTTTGGGGCACTCCTTTTTGGATACCAGCCCAGCTACTCAGAATACCATTAACTTTGATTTGCTGTTTACGGTTAGACAAATACGATTTTAAAAGAGTGACTGAATTTGATGATAGACCATATGCCGAAAGTTTATCAAGAAGAATTTCTTGGGGGAGACAATCAAAAGCTTTTGAAAGGTCCATCAGAACTGCTGCGACATAATAATTTTGATCTAGGGCTTTCCTCCAATCTTCTAAAAGCCTGAGTAGTGTGGTCTGGCAACCATGTCCTCTCCTAAAAGCACAAAGATATGGATTAAAAATAGTTTCAAAAAATTCAGATAATTGTTGCTCTAAAATCTTTTCAAAAATTTTGGAAAATATTGGCAGCACGCTGACTGGCCTGTAATTTGATTTCAGTAGTGGATCATTCTTTTTGAATAAAGGAGTAACCTGAGCTCTTTTTAGGTTGTCAGGAAAAATATTTTGGTTTATGGACATATTCAAAATTGTGGTAATTTGTGGTGCAACAATAGATTTACAATTTCATTACACAACCTTACAAGATATTCCAGTGTTATCTCCTGCTGCCACACGTGCGTGCGCAGCCTGGCTAGCCAATCCCAAAGATAAAATGCACCTTCCCGCGTGCATTCCTCATTCTCTTACTGGCTAGCGAACAGTACGCATCACTCAGTTCTATTATTTTCCGTGATACCGTTTACCGCCTTTTTCCTCAGTTTTGGATTTAATCTTATTTAAGGATTTATACTTAGTGAAAGGATTTATATTTTTTCTTTCCATGTCTGAGGATGGCAGTGAACCTGACATTAATGTCAGCAGATCTGTGGCTGATAAATCAGACCATGAGGATTTGGCCGCGGTTAGTCAAGAAAATGGCACCGCCGCCCAGAGTCGGGGGTTAAACCAAAAACATGGACCCCTTGACGACGGAGAAGAAGTCTCGCATAAAAGAAAGTCTAAAAAGAAAAAGAAGAAAAAGGATCGCTCAAAAAAGAGACGGTACGATTCGGAAAGTGAAAATAACAACTCAGAACTTTCCCTACATGATAACATGACAAACGTCTCAATTAATTATCAAAGGAGAGCCGCTGTTTTGAGCAAAATCACAAATGACAGTGTAAAGGCAAAGAGTTTTCTCAGAGAAAAATAAGACTCTCTCGCTAAAAGCGGAGACTTGTTATTTGGAAACGATTTTAAGACGGAACTTAAAGAGCTCAGTGAAACAAAAAAAGAGGCAGGAAAAATGGCAGAAGCTTTAGGAGTTAAACCGAGAACTCCAACTAATCTTAGGAGATCACGGGATGAGCCTCATAAGAAAACAATATACGCCCACAGACGAGACTATCGCCATGCTCCGAGTAGGAACCACAGAGATGATAACCGGCCCTTTCCATCAGGGCCTTCATTCAAGAGTCCGGGGCAAAGGAATGGAGGCAAGAGACGCATTACAGGAAACAAACCCCTGCGATTCAGGTATGTTTACATCAAGAAATCTGATTGCAAATGCAAGCATGTAAACATAAAAGAAAATTTAGATTTGGTCACACTGGTCAATCTAGACATTCTAGACCCATTAAAAAGAATGAACCTAAAACTTATCAATGTCCCAATAAACCACATGGCAGGTCGACTTCTCCTTCACTTAGAAAATTGGTTAAAAGTGACGTCCGATCAGATAATCCTCAGTTACATTCAGGGAATAAAACTAGACTTTTGGTGCCAACCTGTACAAACAAAAATTCCCCTAAATATAATTGTAAATCAGAAAGAACATCTTCTGTTAAATCAAGAAATTCAAGACATGAAAGACAAAAAAGTCATAGTAGAGGTTCCCCCTACAAAAACACAATTTATAAGCAACCTCTTTCTGGTCCCCAAAAAGGGAGGGGGGCAGAGACCTGTGATAAACCTACGTCATCTCAATCAATTTGTAACATACAAACATTTCAAAATGGAAGGTCTTTTTATGTTAAAAGATCTTCTACAAAAAGAAGATTATCTGGTAAAAATAGATTTAAAGGAAGCCTACTCAGTGATGCCAATACACATGATACATCGAAAATTCCTGAGGTTTCAGTGGGAAGGCAAGACATTCGAATACACTGCCCTCCCCTTTGGCCTAGGTCAGGCTCCCCTGATTTTCACAAAAACTTTAAAACCAATTGTCGGTTTACTAACTAAAGGAGAATGGGAATAAGACTGATCGTTTATCTGGACGACATTCTTCTGATGGCAAACAGCCAAGAAAAGCTAATTCTTCACAGAAACTCAACACTTTACCTCCTTCAGAGTCTAGGTTATGTCATAAACTGGGAAAAATCTACCCTGGTACCTTCCCAGATAATAGAATATCTAGGCTATCAAATAAACCCAAAAGAAATGATGTTTTTTTCTTCCAACAAACAAAATAGAAGAAATAAAAATGACATGTCAAAAAATGCTATCACAAAAAAGTGTGTCCGTCAGGGAAATAGCAAAATTAACAGGGAAATTGATTGCCTCGGTCCAGGCAATTTTTCCAGCAAATCTAAACTGTCGATATCTTCAAATGAGTCAAATAAAAGGGCTAGTTCAAGGAAAATCTTACGAACACTTAATAGTTTTAAATCAAGATGCAAGACAGGAACTTATTTGGTGGGTAAATCAAATAGAAAACCACAATGGCAGAACTATCATAAACCCAAGTCCAGACCTTGTTTTAACGTCCGATGCATCAAATATAGGTTGGGTGGCCTCGTGTCGAAACAAAAGTACAGGCGGGGTGTGGTCCAAAGAGGAAGTGTCTCTACACATCAATGCAAAAGAATTACAAGCAGCCTTTCTTGCTATTCAAACTTTTGTGAACAAGAATCAAATAGCAGTTCATTTAAGGATGGACAGCATGTCAGCAGTGTCTTATGTCAATCGATTGGGCGGGACAAAGTCCAGGGACCTAAATTTAATAATGAAACAAATTTGGGATTGGTGCCAAACAAGAAACATAACTCTGACAGCAGAGTATCTTCCGGGGAAATTAAATCTTTTAGCAGACTGGGAATCAAGGAATGTAGACGATCCAAGCGATTGGCATTTAGACCCTCAAATTTTCGCAGAAATCAAGAATTTATATGGGGAAATGGAGATAGATCTATTCGCGTCAAGACTAAATCACCATCTGACGAAATATGTCAGCTGGAAACCAGACCCAATGAGTATCGGAACAGATGCATTTCTCCTAAATTGGACAGAAATCAAGGGTTATGCATTTCCCCATTTGCCCTAATAGGGAGATGTCTCGCAAAAGTGAGAAAAGAAAAAGCGACCCTCACACTTATAGCTCCAATTTGGCAGACCCAACCTTGGTACCCGGCCCTCTTACAGTTGTTGATTCAGGACCCAATAAAACTACCAACTTATCCGAAACTTTTGTTGTCCCCTCTGGGGAAACATCATCCCCTGACCGACAACGGGACACTGTCCCTAGGGGTATGGAAAATATCCGGCAAGGAAATATTGCAGCAAAATTATCTAAAACAGCTGCAGACCTACACGAAAAAGCTTGGAGACCAGGAACACAGGTCGCTTATAAGAGCGCCTGGGGAAAGTGGTCTTGCTGGTGTCTTGAACGATCACTGGATCCATTTCAGACCACTGTGGAAAATATAGTAGAATTTCTAACCAAACTGTTTCAGGAAGGTTTACAATACAGAACAATAAATACTTACAGATCAGCTATTTCTAAAAATCATGCACTAATAGACAACTTGCAAGTGGGTAAACACCCTTTCATTATCAAACATATGAGAGCTATTTTCAATCAAAGAGTCCCTATGTCTAAATATGAATTTTCATGGGATGCAGATCTTGTATTATCCCAAATTTCATCTTGGGGCAAAAATGAAGATTTAGAAATTAAGTTACTTTCTTGGAAACTTTCTATGCTGTTAGCTTTGGCATCAGCAAGCAGGGCATCTGAATTAAGTTACTTGAATTGCAAATCAATGAAAAAGCAAGGTTCAACCATACATTTTGAGTTACTCAATCGTACAAAAACATGCAGACCAGGTTCTGACAATAGACAACTGTCTTTTGCTTCTTTTGAGAATGACAATAATCTATGTGTAGTTTCGTGTATAAATGAATACTTAAAAAGAACTAAAGAATGGAGAAATATTAATGACAAGATTGATAGGTCAAGGTTAATACTTAGTTTCGTAAAACCTCATAAACCTATTACCCCTTCTTCCATAGCAAGGTGGTTAAAAGAAACTATCAAAAAAGCCGGAATTTCTGATGTATTTAAGGGTCATTCTACTCGATCTGCATCTACTAGTAAGGCTAAAAGAGTAGGCTTGTCTACCATGTCTACACAAGACATAATAGAACAGGCCAATTGGACCAAAGAATCTACCTTTATGAGATTCTATTGCAAACCATTATCAGGGAGTTCTATTGCTTATCAACATGCAGTTTTCACAAGGTAAGCTTTGAACTAACACTGGAATATCTTGTAAGGTTGTGTAATGAAATTGTAGATTTCATAAGCACACGAAGTGTGTGAAATGGAATCTTAATTTTATTAACAACCGAACAAGATATGAAAGTGTTCCCTCCCTCCCACATCCATGATTTTATCACTTTCAATCTTGTTCTAGCATGTTGATTATTTATATTCCTTTTTTTTTATGTTTGAAGCAATACTGCATACTAAGAATTTTCTCATATGTTTTTCAGAAACAACAATGATGACTAAGACCATTCGCCACTAAGATTGAAGGACCAATTGGACTCTTTCCATGATGTAAAGAGAAAGTCTTCCAGATTTAAATAAATTCATTAAAGAGATTTTCTGTTTCCTTTTAACACTTAGACAATCCTTTATGTTGATACAATACTAGAATTTTAGTTTATATAGAAATATGAAATGTGGAATGTATGTACATGCAACATATAAATTAGGACTTTACTTGGCAAGGGAAAACAATTTTAGTTTTCTTCGATAGCACTATTCAAAGATAGATAACTCTATCTTTTCTTTTATCTTGTGTTTCTCAGGTTTTCACTCTCGTTTCTCTTAACTGATCGCTATCCAGTAAGAGAATGAGGAATGCACGCGGGAAGGTGCATTTTATCTTTGGGATTGGCTAGCCAGGCTGCGCACGCACGTGTGGCAGCAGGAGATAACACTTTCATATCTTGTTCGGTTGTTAATAAAATTAAGATTCCATTTCACACACTTCGTGTGCTTATGAAATCTACAATTCTTAATGACTTTTGCTGGTATTCCATCTGCACCTGTTGCCTTTTTAGGATTTATTGAGTGCATTATTTTTTCAACCTTCTCACAATTTACTTCTTTAAAAGCAAAAATATTTTCTTCTGTACATATATGTTTTTTTATTTCTTTAATACTCGAGTATAACCTTAAACAACAAGTTTCAAGCGTTTAACATCATAACCTAGTTTGGGGTAGACTTCTTTAATAATCACTTGCTTTAACAACAGGGGATGTTTCAATTTGTTTGTTAGCAACTAATTCTGAAAAAATTATGTAGTTGACAAAATGTTAAGGACAAAACGAAACTGTTCCAAACAGACAATTAAACAATGATAGCAATTGCTTTTTTTTTAAGAGCATGCACTTGAATATAAAGTTCACTTTATTTACAATTATTTTAGATGTAATGCCTCTTCTTTACTTTAAATAAGGCTCGAATGTGTAAATTTATAGTTTGGGACATAACTTTTTGCATCAATAGGCTATCTTATTCGGATTTTTTTTATACGTTGCTGTATGAAATATGTTTACAAATGATTCGAAATTGTAAGAACAAGTTGGGTGCAAAGTTTACACTATAAACAGACATTGCTAAAAATACCTATCTTTGAACTAAGTACACCGGACAAAAAAGTTGGCAAATTTTGAAAACACCCCATATACACACCAGGTAAACGCTGTCCGCGAGAGCAAAGATATTTCGCGTTTTCACTGTAGGGATATTTCGGGTTACTGTTGACATTGGACACCAAAACTAAAATCGGTGTTGTCTACTATCTGTTTTTTTTTTTTGTTTCTTTTTTTTTATGTCCAGAAATGGGTCTTTCTTTGATATTCTAGGGATTCGTTTGAATCTTATGTATTGTATTTTTAGTCTTGGGCCAATGCAAGACGGTGAGCAGTGATCTCTGGTCATGTTGAAGACTGCTGGCTGTTTTCCATTGTGATTTTTTAAATTGCTGTTTCTTTAATGTTGGTTGTGCCACGTACACTTATTCCACACCTCTTTATCGTCTATATGTTAACTTTGTGAAAAATCGAATTGCTTCTATGTCTCTGTTTAAGATGTATTTCGATCTCCTTTCAGTTTTAATGACATTTTTTGGTACTTTATCGACAATATTTTGAATTTTTTAGCAGATGTATGCATTTTAAATAATTTACGAGAATTTACCCTTTTTCCCAATATTTTTTAATGAACGGAGATTCAAAACACTTCAAAATACGATTACTATTTACACAAAATGCAATTACACCCCTTCCTCCTTATTATACATCGTAGAAGATGCTCGTAACAGAGAACCTACTGTTCTGATATTTCCTGTCCCGATTTGCCGATCAAAATCTTACTGTACTGTTATTTCAGTTAAACTGTACTGATATTCTGTGTTTTTGAAAATAAAAAAAAGCTTATTTATACCCCAAAAAACTTCTGGATAATCGACATAATATTTTGGTATGTACTTCCTTCTCAACTCAATTACATGATTAATACTACAGTCAAGTACAGAAACAAACAAAATGAAATTCATGTTCAAACCCTTTTATTCATAAGTTAAAAATTGTCCCCCCCCCCCTTAAGAATATTTCTTGATCTACCTTCATGTACTTCAACATTGTTCTAAGGGGAATTTAATGTTATCATGGTTAAGGAATCTGCTTATGCAAATGCGCTTCTTCGACTCAAGATGTAGCACATATGCCTCTAGTGAAAATACCGATTTAAAAGATATGCAATACCGTCTGGCCTGCGAACCACAGTCCTATTAAGCTAAACCAAAAGTAAATATTTAACAGGATACTTTTATTGTTCACCATTCACTAATCTGAACCAAAGATACCATCTTCAATTTTATTAATTCTTAGACATATTGTATACTTTTTATACACCGTAAAAAATTGTGGTCGTATAATGTTATGGCGATGTTTTTGTCTGTAGACATTTGGTTTCCCTAAGGGGTTCAACACGGTTGTTATGCTGCGCGTCGTAACTTTTTATTTATATTTAAGTTAATTTGTTGTATAAACCCGTGCGTGATAGACCTGCACCAGCGCTAATCTTGTCGTTGAAGTCCAGTTACATAGCACTCTAAACCTGATGTCGGGTCAGGTCGCTTAATCCGCAGAGCGACTGGGTTGTGTTTCCAAGGTGGTTGAATGAGATAACCCTGTCACAATGAATGCCGGCATTGTCAGGATATAATGTGGAAAGCCTGACAGCTACAGTGTAGCCGGGGGAAAATGTCACGTTCTTCGCACCTTTAAGAACCATACTGCAGGTCTGAATAAGAGTATGACCCATATAGTAGTAGGCTAGATTCATTTTGCCAATTCCTACCCATTCCTCCATTTTCAGTGACAGTTAGAACCATATTCACCCATAGGTGTTGCGTCTCTACTTCATTGTCATTTGATGGAAAGATGTGGAAAAAGTGTACGCGACACAACCTACAATATAAACGGCAGTTTATGTTCACTTTATCACCCATTTCATGTTTATCTTTCTGATTGCCGAGTCGAATTCGTGCTGCTTGAGAGTAAAGCCATAACTGTCTTACCTTATTGGTATGGTATACAATCTGTGTTCTATGTGGCATCACGATAGTAATGCCAAAAGGGATCTATTAAGCGGGGAGCGACATTGAAGGTCTGATTTAAATGAGACTGAAAAAGTAGTAGCGGCGGCAGAAAAACTTTCGAAAATTTCTTGAATTAGTGATTTCCCAATTATTTTTATTTAATTTCATTTTAAATACTCAGGGGTAGAAATACGAATTAAAATTAAGAAGCCAAATGGACTTTATTTATATTCAGGGAAGTCTGTTGTTTTATCCAGGAGTCCTATTAACATATGTAAATACTAACTAACTAACTAATTTTATTCAGTATAAAATCCATTACAGAGGATCATCACTGAGAAGGAAACAACATTCTACAATAGACAAAATGTCATACAATAACAAAACACACTGAACATATAATATTCATATACCATTATTATAACCTAACCAATCCCTCTGACGAATTTCGAGTCTTCATACAGTCTTCCAAGAATGAAAATAATCTGATTAGAACATCAGTTTCAGACGCATTCATTAAATATTTGAATTTTTCAAGGATATCTAAGTTTCGGAATTCGAATACAATTTCAGATATATCTGCGAAAAATAAATTTCTTGAATTTTCGAACAAATTGCACTAGCAGATGAAATGGAATTCATCTTCTATCTTATTAGCATTACATGATTTAAAGAGGCGTTCATTTGACGGAGTTTTGTTGTATCGCCCACTTTCAATTTCAAGATTATGATTTGAAATTCGCAGTTTAGATAAAAGTTTAATATGTTGCCTTGGTACATTCAGTTGTGTATAGGTTTCAGGTTTATATTCTTTTTTCAGTTATATGTGCGAGTTTTGACTCGATCCCTGATTTAAACGTGCAGAGCAAGCATAATTAAGATTGCATTGAATAAGTGCTATGACTAAAGTCTTTCTGGATGCTTCTCAAATCTGCCAAACATTTTGTTTGTCTGGGTAACTTCTAGTATCTACATCGACTTGATCGAATATAGAAGCTAAGTCTCACTTTATTTAGGGTTATTTAAGCATGATGAAATTGGAAATAATTAAAAATATACAATAGGGCGAGTGAGAAAATCAATTAACTGTGCATTTACGGAAAAAGAATTTCCAAGTGAATGCCGTTTTATTTCCAAGGGGTCGAAGTGGAAGGACCGAGTCTACCAATCGGATTATTTTCTGTTTATAAAACAGATCTTTTGATTAGCTGTTTGAAGTTTTATTCATCCAATCAGTTTTTCTCTTGTAAAATTACAATAAGGCATAAATTAGGATGATGTTCTGATGCATTTTCAACATATTAAACGATCAAATGAAGAAAGGTCTTTGCAATACATTATTGTATCAGGTAAAACAGTGAATACAGATTGATATTTTGACAGCGATCTTGATTCAGTCAGGCAAAACGTCAGATATTGTCAATTTAAGTAAATGAAAATGTGTCTTTCCAATGTTTTTATTCAAATGTTACTCCTTTAACAGGTCCTGTACAAGTATCAAACTGTAGCTACCTAGTTCAATCGAGCTAGTAAGCGCAATCGAGCTTTAAATTAATATGAGGCAGGTAAAACCTGTAACGCTCCCGAGGTTTCAATTAATTTAATTTTTTTGGTTTGAAAATAAAAACAAACTAGCTTTTTTTTTGTGGGTTACATGAGCGTTTAATGACATTGAAAATTTAGAAAGATAAAAACGTTAAAAAGACGCCGAAAGTTCGGGAAATCAAGCGCGTGCTATACCGGACGTTGAAGGAAAATTCAGCTCATAGTACAACTAAAATATTGACATTTCTACCATTATCGCTCCCTTCGGGAGCGTATTATCTCCCTGTGTGATTCTTAACAAAAAGATCTATATTTGTTCCAGTTGTTGTCAGTGAAAGATGAAACTTTCTCACAACTTTAAGTCACCATATCTAAACAAAGACACATCAAAATGTTGAACTTTTACCGTTCACTTCCGAAGAATCAAATTTACATTATACTCAATGCAATTAAGTCCAATTTTCATGAAAAAAAAATTCCACGGTAGAAGTGAAAAGTTATTATTGCTTATTGACAAAGATCACCTTCTAAAAACCACCTTATAGTTTCATGATGCATAGGGCAGATTTAATAAAGATAGGCAGATTTTTGTCAAATACAGCAAAGGGAGATAACCATTTAAAGCTCGATCGAGCTTAACTAGCTTGATTGAACTACCTAGCTCGTTTGGTACTTGTACAGGACCTGTTTAAATATCAATATACTGTAACAGCATAACCAAATGAAACCTTTAATACCCCTTTTTCAGGGGTATTTGTATTTTGAAACTAAATTTTGACTGGAGTTAATCTGTTAATAAAATCATTCATTTATTTTTATCACACATTGCTAATAACTGACCGCCCTACATGGCCCAGGTCTGTCAATAAAGGGCATTAAACATTAACACACACACACTAATAGCGTTTATATGTGTGATTTTGCCCGGGTGAAACAGACAGAAGTGTCCAGGCTATTTTTAACTAAGGATCTTATTTCAAATTAAAAAGTGTGCAATATGGCATATATTGGTTACGATCGTGTAATTTAACCCTTACTCTGACAGGCCCGTACACAGGGGGGGTGCGATCGCACCCCCCTTTCAAAACCAACAAGCACTATTAAACTCTGCATTTTGGTTCAACTGTGACTATTAAAGTTGACGTTTTGTATGAAAAAGTCTATTTCGCACCCCCCTTAGGAAAATCCTGTGTACGGGCCTGTCTGATACTCTAGTCACTTTCCTGAGGGTTACGATTCCCACCCATAACCCTCAAAATAGCACAGCGAAACCGATTGGTGGTGCGCAAGTTCCCACACAAGGATGTGATTTATGAATTGGGCCCTCTATTACATGATATGTATTTGTTATTTTAAATAATATTCAATCATCTTAAAAACTGTTTCATGTTTAATTACTTGGTAACTAATGAAA